>JAHLSL010013733.1:13177585-13206179 GCA_025920805.1 Petroica traversi | reverse complement strand
CCGGCAGCCGTCAGTGCCCGGATCGTCACGGCGTAGCTGCTGCCGGGGCTGCGCTCCGCCAGCCGGTGCTCAGTGACGGAGCCACTGAGCCGCAGCCGCTCCATCTCCAGCACGCTGCCGTCGCCCGCATTCCTGGCCCTGATGCTCAGCTGCGGACAGGAGACACAGCTGGAATGCAGCAGCTCCCCCCTGCCCGCTGAGAAGGTGCCCGCAGCTGGCAGCGTCCCTGCCAGCCTGGCCTTCCCTGTCCCTGCCCCGGCCGGGGAGGCTCCGGAGAGGAACGGGCAGGAGCCCCAGCCCCGTGCGGGGACCTCAAAGCAGAGAGGAGGAGAGGAGGAATTTGGAGCCAACACTCGGGGTGTCCGAGGGGCTGCCTCAGTGAGCAAAGGGCTGAGCCTGTGAGAAGGGCAGAGGGAGGCTGTTCTTTTGAAGGCCTGCAGATACATGTACTGAGCCCGAGGACAGGTCTTGCCCCAGGCATTGCAAAAACAGAGGAACTGTGGTGACATCCTCCACAGGAAGAGTCTGAGGTTCTCTTTTCTCTTGTGTAAGGTTGGACTCTAACAGAAAAGGAGAAGGACTAAATTTTCCATTAGTAATACAGATGATGGGCCCCTATTCGCCCATGTATCATTTGAATTTGTCATGAGATCTCTGGAATTCTCACTTCCTCTCTATACAGAAATATATTCTGGGCTTTTACAAAAGTGAAATCAACTGAAAGTGGAATAAAAGGATTCTTTTCATGAACATTGGTGTCTGAGAGCACGTAACCAGCTGAACAGGTTTTCAAAGTGTTATCAAGAACTTGTCTGACACTTTCTGGAGGAAAGAGCTAAGAAACAGCTTGCAAGGTCCCTGCCACATTGTGCAGACCTCTGTTTTCAGAGAGGACCTAGAGCATTCTGAGAACAATCTCACCAGCACACACACACCCTCCCACTGTTAGAGAGCAGAGTTGTGCTGTGGATTGTGTCCCAAATCCAGAGACAGAGCAGATGCTTCTTGCCATGCATTGAGGAAGACTCGACAGAACATGGCAGCTCGCTGGAGGAGAGGCTTTCAGAGGGACTTTCAGAGTATTACTCAAGCCACAAGTTCTTTCCGTGGCAGGAACCAGAAACAAGTATGCAAGAGGCACAGGAAACCCTGGATGCCACCCCAGAAAACACGTCAACCTGTGTTGCACACCAGCTTCCAAAAGCCTGCCAAGCCCAAAGCAGAGCACAATCAGAAAGTAAGCCCAGAGGACAGGGAGCACTCACCACCTCCCTGCGCACCTCCACAGCATGAGGAATATTGAGAATGAAACAGAAAATGCTTGTGCTCATCAAAGCAAGATATTCACTGGCTGGGGGCTGTGGCTTATCCTAGCTGTCCCAGTCTGCCTGCACGGAGCTCCAGGCTGGGAATGAGGGGCTGCCCTGGTCCCTTGGTACCTCATATCCAATGATCTCCCCGTTGCAGGAGGGCAGCGAGTTCCACCTGAGAGAGCCCCTTTCAGGATCCAGCCACAGCTGCTCCGGTCTGTCCGGCACTGGAAGCACAGACAGTGGGGTCACACACACTGGGGTCACACACAGAGCCATGAGCAGGGGCTGAGGCCAGAGGAGGCTGCAGGCAGCTCCTGGCCATGGGACAGGCTGCAAAGGGACTCCCTACAAAGGGTCTGTCCCCTGCAAAGGCTGCATGTGCTGCAGCAGTGGGAAGCACAAGAGTGGGGTGTGGAGTGGGACAATGAGAAGGGGATGTGCCCTGCTCAGGGCTCTGCACAGCCCCTTCCCCAGAGCTCCACAGGACCCAAGCAGTTGTGATCTCAGGCAAATCACTGCAGAGAGCACATGATCAGGCTGAACTGACAGGTGAGGGGAGCATCTATCCACCTGCGACACAGCTCTGTTCCTTGTCTCTGATATTTCTGTGCCATACCTGTTTCCTCTGTCCTGAACAGCCATGAGAAAAGAGTTGTGTTGTGGGGCAAGTAGATGGTGACACTGTATTCAGTGAAGGGCTGCAAAGGGGAGCAGGTGAATGTTCCCTCCTGGCCATGTAACATCTGCTCTCCATTCACCTCCTCAGCCTCACAGGGAGGGGTGGAAGGCGCTGCCAGCCGGCACTTGGCCCTCATGCCCTCACAGGCATCAGGGAACCTGCAGGTCCAGTTCAGTCTGATGCTGGTGCTGGAAATCTCAAAGGCACCAGGGTCAACCTGGAGTGCTTCTGTGAAGGAAAGATTGCCAGAAGGTCACTCTATTCCCTTCCACTCCCAGCCATGCAAGGATGCTGCAGTCAAAAAACTTGTTCATCACCCAGTCAGTGGGAGGGAAAGTTAGGGACTGAAGCTGGACACTGCAGCTCTCTCAAAGGGGAGCAGGAGGAGTTGGACAGGAGTGAATGTGGGTGAATGAGCGAACTACTACTGCTCAACCAGTTTTCCCCATTGATTCAAAACTGTGATGTCTGTGTGTCCCAGAATCTCTACAGTCCAACAGGTGCAGCTCTGTTCTCCCTTGGAGGGAACATGAATGCCCCAAGCTGTAAGAGGGGGTGCTATGCCTGTACCACCATGCCACAGGGCCTGGAGGAGCCCAGGCCACATGGAGCAAGCTGTGGTACTCACAGCTGCGCAGTCTGAGAGGGCACAGGCAGCAAATCCTCTGATCCTGCTCAAACAGTGATGCCAGAACTCCGCCACAAATCCCTCCCCCATGCTTTTCTCTTTTGTGCACATGTTCTTGCCAGAAGCCTCAAGGAGACTCATTTCACCCCCAGTGGTGACCTGAAGGCTGGACTTGACACTGCCTTCAGCAGCACCTGCCATTTCCCCAGGCAGACCGAGACAGAAATCTCCCTTGCCCCATGCCCTGCTTTGCCTGCTCAGGAAGGGCAGAGAAAGGCAGCCAAGAGGGCTGGGGATCCCTTTCTTACCAGTGCACTCCACACTGGACCGAATGCGGACCCAGACACCTCTGGAGTTTCTTCCAGTCCAGACTTCCCTGTAGACAGGTTTCCCCTGAGTGAAGGACTGGACTTCGCTCGAACATTTGACCTGGGTGAAGGATGGCCGTAGACCTTCAGGGCAGCTCAGCATCACGACTTCATTCTTCCTGTAATTCTTCTGGTCTGGTGCCAGCTGGAGCCTGGAGTCCCATGGGGGCCTTTGGCACATTTCTGGCAGAGGTGAAAGTGGGTGTTATTTGGGCTGGAGGTGATGAGAGGAACTGTGGGTGAGTGCTGGGAGACGAATCCCAGCAACCCTTCCAGCCAACGAAGGGGGAGGGAAGGTGACACATCCATCTGCTGGGATGTGACCCAAGGGCAAGGCTTGTTGGGAAAGGCTTTTCCTTGTGCTTTAGAGTGTGAAGGATCACTCATCCGTGAACCTGCCCCATTCACCCTTGGGTCCAGGGGCACCATATTCCCTCCTCGTAGCCCACAGCAGGGAAATTCTCAGGAAAATCACCCCTGCACCAGGAGATGCCCTCCAACCTTTCCTGTCACCCAGCCCAGCTCAGGTGCCACTTGCTGGGCCATGGCTCCACCACTCCTGCTGGCATGCCTGTCCCTTCAGCCACGGCTCATCCCTCCCACAGGGATCAGCCATGCCCCTGTTACACTTCTGGGCTCCCTGTTCTCACTCTCTCACTGCCTTGGCTGCTCTCCTCCTGCCCTACACTGCTGGGAGGCAGGACAGGGGTGAGCAGTGCCTTCTCCATTCCCAGCTCCTGCTTTTCCAATGCCCCTGTCTCTCCTGGCATAGCCCTTCCTTCTTCTTGTCACCTCCTCACCAAATTCACCATCCGCCAGGCTCAGCAGGCACAGCTGGTCCCAGCTGTTTGTCCAATGCTGCAGGGGGTGGCTTTGTGGCAATGATTCCTACAGAGAGGAATACTGGCTTCCGGAAGGAGCCCTTGCCTCTTCAAGCCTCTGCAAGAAGGTCTGTGAGGCCTGAAAGGGTTTAAGATACAATCTTCTTTCTGCCAAAGGGGCCCACAAGGGCTCTCATGTGGTTCAGACCAGCTGTGTCACAAAAGAAAACGCTGGTCACAAGCCACTTGTGCTCAGGCTTTGCTCTCAAACCACTCTGATGGCAGAAGACCAGAGATGCCCAGCTGAGCACCTTAACCAGCAGCTTTGTCCCCTGGTACATAGACACGACCCACCCAATGCTCAGGCACCCAGTCACTGATCCTGTCCCAGTCCACCTGTCTGGCAAAGCAGCAAGCTCCTCTTGCACTGCTCTAAGCAGGCAGTGTCCCTCAGGCACACCTGGGGATAGGATGTGTGCAGAACTTGACACCTCTTCTTCCTGAAGACCCTTCCCCTGATTCAGTGTGTGAATTGATGTCCACTTCATGCCCACTGTCTCCAGGGAATGACTGGCAAGCTGATTTTCTGGAGGGCATGACCATCACCTCACGTCCAGCCCAATCCTGTCTCTCCCACAGAACCCCAGTGCACACTGCACTGTATCTCCTGTCCCTTGGGTAGAGACAGTGGGTGCCCCAGCTGGGCTTCCCTCAGGGGTCCATCTGGGCTCCAGCCAGGGCTGCAGGCAGTGAAGATGAACATCCAAATTACAGAAGGAAAGACAGCAAAAGATTCCAAGAGAAAACAAAACCACTTCTTACCTGTGCCCTGGGGCACTATTTGGATGTTGAAAAAGTCTTCCTGGCCATGTGCTGACAGCAGAGATGCAAGGGCCAGGAGAAACCTCAGAGCCAGCAACTGCAGGACCATCCTAGTGTGAAGTCCCCAGGCAGGACTGAAATCTCAGCCCCACTCACTGCCTCTGAGCCCAGGCATCTGTATCTTACTGCAAGGCTTGCAAACACAGGAAGGAAACAGACACATCTTCCTCTTTGGGTAGGGAACCTCCCATCACTGTCAGCACCTCTGCCTTTTGATACCTTTTTGCCCCAGGAGTTTGCAGTCTCTGAGACTCAACAGAAAGAACCTTGTCACCAAGATCTCAGAGTTTCCTCCCAAACCCCTCCTAGTTACCAGGGTATTCAAGAAGTGCTACTCCTGTTTCTGAGGTAATATCTAAGCACTTCCTGACACTGTGGGTTTTAGAGTGGTGGTGAGTCACTTCCCCTTCAGGATCACAGGAGATGGAGGACCTTTGAGAAGCCTCACAAGGAGCTGGTCAAAAGCACAGATAGGAATGGGGAGATGAACTGCATGGAGTACTTCAATGCCTATAAGAGTCTGAGGTCCTTCTGGAATAAACACTCAACCCACACCCTCTCTCATCCTTCCCCGCTTCCCTGTCCTCATCTGCCTCCTGCTTCTGCTCCCTCTCAGCCTGGCAGTAGTGTCCTCTGCTCCCAAGTGTACAGACCATGCTGCCCTACAGTGCCAGCTGTGTGCTTGAGAAAACACTCACAGTACCAAATCATCCCCCTTGCTCCTCAGCAGCCACCGCTTTTCCTCCAGAACCTCCCATCCACTGTGGATGCCTCAGATTCCAGAAGGCTGGATGATCAGACATGGGGGGCTGCAGAAGCACAGAGACCATAGCTGTCCCACAGCTTTGCCTGTGGCACATGCAGAGGACACACTTCTCCTGCCCAGGGCAAAGGGTGCCCTGCTCCCTCAACAAGGAGCAGTTAGCTCAGCTAACCCACAGGGAACAGCACCTCAGAAAGGCAGTGAGGTGACAAGGCAGGAGCTGGGGACAGCAGGTAACCCACTCCAAACCAGAAGCTTTACTGACTGTCTGACAGAGCAGGTGGAGTCATGAGGCTGACAGCCCAGGGTGTGACTTGATAAGGGGAGGATGGAGTGGGAAACAGGGCAGCCAAGGAGGTGGCAACCCTTCTCCCCTAGCCCAAGCCTGTTCATTGCCCTTTCTCAAGCAGCAGAAGCCACACAGCATTGAGTTTCTCCTCTCCTCTCTGCCAAATACCCACAAAGAGCAGCTCTATCAGGTTCACACCTCACACCACCAACAGTTCACAGGAAGGAGATATTTCGGTCCCAGGGGCCAGTTGCAGGTACTGAGCTGATGGGCAGGCAGCTCATATGAAGAACTGTCAAAACATGTCGTAACCAGTACTTGCAAGTCATGCCAGGCAAAAAAAAAAATGCTGGAGAAATAAGAGGTCAGTTGCTCTATATTCTGGCAGTGTAGTCCTCAACAAGGAGAGCCATCAGGCTGCCCCTCAGCCTCCAAGCTGCATTGGGTATCAGTAGGTTTGAGAGGGAAGAGAGATAAACTGAAGCAATAAGCCATGACAGCTGTGTGGTCAGGGCTGTAAAAAGCACAAACAGAACCAGCTTCTCATACCCAAGTCCAGGGAACTCAGGAGAGCCTGTGCACCAAAGGGCAGGAGAAGAAGATGGAAACATCACAGGCAACACAGAGAGAGAGAGAGAGAGAGAGAGAGAGGGAGAAAAGAGAGGTTGATCACCCAATTTTCTAGCAATGCACCCCTCACCAAAGAGTGCTTTTAGACTGTGCCTCAGCATGCAGGCTGCACTGGGCACAGGCTCCCACAGATGTGAGGTGATGGGACAGCAGCAGCAGCCAAGAGCCAGCAGATCCCAAAGGCTGCAGGACGCAGATGTCCCAAGGGGGCCAGTGCCAACTGCACCTCACAAAATGGGACATGAGCACCAACACGCACACAGGAGGGCACAGACCAGCACAGAGGTCCAGCTAGGCAGAGTGGAGATGTTGTTACCTATAGGATGGGGAGGAGGGAAAGCAGCCACCCAAAGCATCGCAGTGGAAGTATGCAGTGCCTCAGGTGTGCTTTCTTGGAGCTGCCAGGGGCTGGAAAAACCTACTCCAAGCTCCTCCATGAAGACTCATGGGGTCAAGATTTCCACACACAAAACAAGGAGGACCCATGACAGAGTGGGAGTTGTTGTGGGCCAGGCAGCCCCTGCAAACCAAAACAATTTATTGGTTGTTCAGAAACAGCAGCACAGCAGCCAGGGCAGCACAGCTGGGACAAACTCAAGCAGAGGACAGGGTTTAGATGGTCACAAGGACACCAGGTGGAAAGAGGAGTTGTGAGCTCCTCCAGTCTCAGGGGACATTTGCAGGCACCAAGATGCTGCTGAGAGCACTGGAGAGCTACCAGGACACAACCTTGCTGGCACAAGCAGCTCATCCTGTGTCTTGAGCTCCTCCTGTGCTGTGACAGAGGATTCTGGAACTTGATGAAGAAAATTTGAGGGGAAGCAATATTCATTGTCCTGCTTGTGGTGGTGGAGCACCAAGCCTCAAGAATGGAAGTGCCGTCACCACTGAGCTTCAGATGTCCACTCCAGCTGCTCTTCTTTCTCATTGCTCTGACTGTCTCCTGAGGATTCAAGAGCAGGCAGGGGTTTGGGAAAGGGCTGGCCAGCCTGGCCACATTTACCCGGGGAGAACAAGGGAAGCCAGGGCAGCATGAGGAGCTCAGACACAGCATCACAGCTGGCAGTCTCTACTCTCTCTGTGCCGTGTGGGGTCACAGGCAGGACAACCAATTTCCTACCTGCACCTTTCTCTGCCAGAAAAGTCTTGATCTTGCAGTAATTATCCCCATGAATGTTCTCATATGGCTGGAGCTCTGGGTGGGGACAAAAGGACAGAAACAGCCTGAGGGACCTGGGGGCTCTGGGAGAATGAGCAGGGCAGCCTCAGACAGGCAGCATCACCAGGGGCTGCAGATCATCCTGGGATGCACTATCAGGACAGCAGGGCTGGGAAGAGCTGTTGCCTGCCCCAGAGAGGGTTAGAAGGAGGAGCAGTTCCCAACCCTCACTGACACCTCAGGGAGAACCCAACCAGGAGCTGCTGGAAGAGGCCACTGAGCAGGGCCTCAGCTGGGAATAGATCTGGGACATGCTGGTCTGCCAGGTCAGCCAAAGCTTGCTGGGCTGCCTGCAGCCACCTCAGAATGCCACCAGGCCCTCTTGAAATACACCTGCTCCCCTCCCAGCTCCAGCCCCACAGTCCCGTCTGTGCTGAGGATCCTACCTGTGTAGTGATCCTCCTCCTCGGCTTTGCTGGGCAAGGCCTTCTTTTTTCTGGGAAGACAAAGAGCAATCCTGAAGTCCGGGAGAGGCCGAACTGGGCCAGACCCTGCTGAACCCACAGCAGTGGCCTGGAGGGTTCTGCACACCCTCTCTCTGCCCTGCTGGCTGCAACAGCAACAAGGGGACAGGGTCTCTCAGCACACATGGCCCCTGTCCCAGCCCTGGGGAAGACACTTAGAGGCCCAACCAGGAGTCCTAGAGCTAAACTGTGTTAGGACCAACCAGCAGCATCCTCTGTACCCAAAGTGATGCATTTTTCCTGGCGTTAGGAAAATGAAACTAGACACGGTTAAAGGGATTGGGGTCTTTACCTCATATTTTAATCAGGATCCTTTTGATGCATCCACTTCACCCAGGTGATGCGTGGCAAAATGCACACCCCCCATCAATCATACACACCAGTTATAGACTTTACACATTAGCATATCTAACAAGGGGGCCCAATAATAAAGTTGGGGTGGGCTAATCCCTAGTTTACAGAATCTGTCCTGCTAGCAGACCTTGGGTTCCTGAGATAGTAGGAATATTTGGTCTCCCTGGCTCTGCAGCTCTGGGCTGTTCAGCCTCAGGCCTGCAGAACACTTACAAAACACTAAGCACTAAACTAAGTTAAAGGTTGCAAGTATGCATACTGCTAATACTTGTGGATACAGAGAACTGTGTAAAAGGTATATAAAAGAAAAGACAAAAATCATTCCAGCATCCGGAGAAGCATGGGAGCAGCTGGGGAACCCTCTCCATCCCTACCACCCCACAGCTCACCATGGCCTGAGACAGAGCCTGGACTCCAAATCTCTTGCCACTCACCTAGACAGCACGAACCAGAGGATCCCTGCAGCCAAGGGGATCAACAGCAGCAGCAGCACCACCACGACAATGACTGCTGACCCAGGCCAAGGGCCCAGAGCCTGCCCTGCAACTAACACACAGAGAGGAGTGGGTGCCACAGCCTGCGCCGTGCTGGGTGGCTGCACCTGCGTGGAAATGCGTGTCCCAGCCCTGCTGCCCTGGCTGCTGCAGGGACAGGCAGCCAGACAGCCTTCCCCTGCCTGCATATCTGCTGGGCCAGGGCAGAGAGAGGCTCTGGCACACAGGGCCTTGTGCCATGGTCCAGCTGGAGGGTCTGGCAGCCTGCTCAGCCATCCTGCACACAGCAGGACACAGACCCAGGCTCAGCAGCCATAGTACACATAGTACAGCTGCTTGAGCCAACCGTGCACCCAAATGCATGGATGGGTGTCACCTTCTTCAGTGGAAGAGTAGAGGGAGCAGGGCTGCTATCAGAGGCACAAACAGTGGCTGCAGCAGTGCAGCTCCACTGGGGACCTGGCAGAGCAAGCCCTCGAGGCAAGACTCACTCAGGCTCATCCCCACTGCTGAGCCAGGTGCCCACCCTCCCTGCCCCTGTCTGAGCTGGGACGGGGTGGCTGCACACACAGATCTGGAATCTGCTCCACACCCAGCATTCAGCCCCAAGAGACCACCCCAACCAGACACAGGGCATAAAAACCATTACCCAGGGCGTAGGTTTTGAATTCCAGCCGTGATGCAGCTCCAGCCCCAGCAGCCGTCAAGCCCTGCACTGTCACCAGGTATTTGCTGCCAGTTGTCTGATGAGGTAGTACATACTCAGACACACTCTGGTTCACCACCACCTGACTGAATCCGAGGAAGCTGCCATCTTCTGCTCTCATGGTGGTGATGTTCAGCTGGAGGAAGGACAGGGAGCTGCTAGACAGTAGCACCAACCTCCTGTCCTGCACTGGGCAGCTCTGTGGAGAGGGGGCTGCTGCTGCTGGCCAGGCACAGAGGGGACCTGGCCCTACCGGGGACACAAGCAGTGTACAGCCTGTGGGTCCTGGCCAAGAAGGGCTCAGACCTCTCCTCAGGCTGCCTGCACAGAGCTCCAGGCAAGGTGAAGGGGACCACGGGCACTCCATGTATTCCCAGTACCTGGTATCCAATTATGTCCCCTTTGCAGGAGGGCAATGAGCTCCACATGAGAGCGCCCCTGTTGGAATTGAGCCTCAGATTCTCTGGTTTGTCTGGCACTGGAAGCACAGGAGAACAGGATATGTGTGGATAGCAAGCATTTGTCCCTCACAAAGGCTGCTTGTGCCTCTGCAGCAGCAGCAGTGTGGTGAGGAGGGGAACATGAGGAGGGGACATGCCCTGCTAAGGAGCCCTGCACACCCTCTTCCTCAGATCACCATAGGCTGCCAGCAGCTCTGACCCAGGAACATCACAGCAGGGAGCAGATGCCCTGGCTGAGCTTCAGGGTGAAGATCACCTCAACATTTCATGTTAACATACCCATTTCCTTTGTTGTGAGGAGCCGTGTGTACAGGATTGTGCTAGGCAGCAGGGAGATGGTGACACTGTAGACAGTGAAGGGCTGCAGAGGGGAGCAGGTGAAAGTTCCCTTCTGGCCTTGTAGCATCTCCTCTCCCTTCACCTCCTCAGCCTCACAGTTTGAGGAGGAACGCTTCTCCAACTGGCACCTGGCCCGAATATGCTGGCACATGTCAGGGACCTTGCAGGTCCAGCTCAGTTTGATGCTGGTGCAGGAAATCTTCAGGGTCTCAGGGTCAACCTGGAAGACGTCTGTGAAGGGAACATTCTAAGAGGATCACTCCCTCCATTCCCCTCCAAGCCTTGACATCAAACTCCATAAACCCGACCATTCCCTCACCAGCACAGAGGGGACAAGGACATTCTACCTTCTCCCAGGCTACACATGCCAGAGTTGCCAACAACACCGAAACAAACCTGGGATGCATCCAGAATTTTCTCTGGATTTTCCTGCCATGCCCTGACCACCCCAAGTAGAGGGCACACATGTGTGACGCTGTGCCACACATGCAGAATTGCTCTCCATGCCTGAAGAGCACAGACTGAGAGCACTGGGAGAACATCTGGCTTGCCCACTTACCCACACAGATCAAATTCTCCTTCAGAGGGTGCCAGGCATGCGTGCCATTCCTCACCATCCACCCACTACGAGGAATCATGGAAGCTCCCCTTGGCTCCAGCGTCACACATTTGATCTCCATGGGTGGAGGCCAGTACCCCTCAGGGCACCTCATATTCACCACTTCATTTGGGTTGAAGGTTCCCTGCTCTTGGTCGAAGGTAAACCTGGGGTCCATCTGGGGTTTCTGGCATTTCTCTGCACCAACAAGATGGGAAAGTGTTAGCTGGGCAGTGTGGCTCTGCAGGGCATCCCCATCCCTGGGCCATCAGGGCAAGAGATGGAGCTCCAGGACACTACACAGGGAAGCCCTTCCACATCAATTCTTGGGAGGAGGATGAGGACAAGAAGGACTCCAATCTTCTTGCCCCAGATCTCCTGGGAGAGGCCAGAAGGAGCTAGAGTCAGGCAATGAGAGGAACCCATGAGCGGTTTGTACTGTGCACAAATTCTGCCCAGAGACTCTGGTGCCCTGTTTGCCCTCAGGCAGGATGACAACACCCCAACTCCTCCTGAGAATGTTTTCACCCTGAGCCCCAAAGCCGGCTCTGCAGTGACAGCATGCAGCAGGGACAGAGAACGAGAACCAGCATATGAGGAGGGGGCCAGGCCTTTACCCTTCTTGTGCAGGCTGAGGGTGAAGTATCTGGAGAAAAAATATGATAAGAAACAGCTGAGTGAGATGGAGAAAAGGAGGTTTAGTGGGATCTTACTGCTGGAAGTGAGAGTCAGTCTCTTCCACAAATAACAAATGATAGGAAAGAACATCCTCAGGTTGTGTCTGGGTGATTTAAACCAGATAATAGAATAACAAGTCTTTATTGAGAGGATTCCTAAGTACTGGAACAGGCTGCCCAAGGAAGTAATGAAGTCACCATCCCTGGAGGTGCTAAAAAGACATGCAGAGGTAGCACTTAGGGACATGCGGATTTGGCAGTAGTGGTCGATGGCAGGACTTGAAGAAATCTAGAGGTGTTTTCCAATCTAAATCATTCTATGATTTTGTGACACGGGGATCAGAGTCCTGTGATCCCCTCGGCGCTGACACAATGCTTCTTGTCACCTGTGCCACTTGTTAGACACACAACAGTGTAGCCCTGACTTTCCTGCACATGCTCTTGCCAGAAGCCCCAAGGGGACCTGTGTCTCCCACCCACCACATGAACACAGCCTGAAGCCTTGCATGGTCCCTGAGCTCCTGTGCCATGGGCAGTGCTGGTTATTGCCAAAATGCCTACTTTGATATCAAGGTACAGACCTTTGTACCAAAACTCCCTCTTGCCAGGACTCTCAGGGACTAAAGTTGGCATCAGCTATCTCTCCATCAGGGAAGGCACAGGGCAGACACAGGAGCTGCCTCGACACTGCCTTCAGCAGCTGCCATTTCCTCAGGCAGCACAGAGTTAGAAAACTCCTGTGTCCCCACAGGCTGCCCTTCCTGCCCAGGAAGGGCAGAGCAGGGCAGTCAGGAATGCTCCTGATGCCTCCTTACCTGAACTGCACCCTGAACTTGGGCTGAATGTTGATCCAACTGCCTCTGCTGTGCCTTCCATTCTAAGCTTCTCTGCATACAGGTTTTACATTTACATATATAACATTTATATATTTATATTCTTGTACATTAGACATATTTGAAGGGTGGCTGAAAACCCTTGGCACAGCTCAGCATCACTTCTTCATTCTTCTTATAACTCTCCTGGTCTGGTGCCAGCTGGACTCTTAGGCCCCAGAGAGGTTTTTGGCATGCTTCTGGCAGAGGTAAAAGTAGGTGTTAGTTGGGCTGGGAGGTTTCAAGGAGGAGCAGGGTATTTGGTGGGGTCTCAGCAATCCCCAGCCCCTGAAAGAAGAGGGAAGGTGACACATCCAGCTGTTATGACAGGATGCCTTGGCAAGGCTGGTTGGGATGGGGCTTTCCTTGTGGGTAAGTGTCAGCTGAGGCGAGGCCTGCCCAGGTGGACAAGGATGTGCCAGAGGGGAATGGTCTCAGGTATCAAATGTCTGAGATCCAAGCTGTGCTGACATGGCATTAGAACTGCATGTAGTCCCTGGCCACAGTGATGATGGAAGCTCAGAGATGGATGAACAGGGCAGAAATTGACCACAGAGCTCAGCAGGAAGCTCTTCCTGACACCCTGCTTACCAATGCACACTGTGCTCCCCTGAACTTGAATCCACACTGTTCTTTCTCCCTAGCCACACATCTCCCTACAGAGACGGGGAATAATTTAATGGCTCAACTCTGTTTGCACATTTGACTTGGGTGAAGGATGGCTGGAAACCATTGTTGCAGCTCAGAGTCACTTCCCCATTCTCTGTGTAACTGTCCCAGGCTGGTGCCAGCTGGAGTCTGGGGTCCCACCAAGCAGGCCTTGGTGTTTCTGTCAGAGGTAAAATTGGGTGAAGAGTATTTTGGGGAGCTTATGCGAGGAGACTTGGGAGAGGTCTCCCATGGCTCAGACTATTCACCCCAACACATAAGAGTGCCATGTACCCAGGCACTCTCCAAGTGCACAGGGCTCCTCATCACCCCATCTGCAGGACTCACAAGCCTCCTTTGGATTCCACCTTCTCTGTGGAGTGTTTGAGCACCCATTTCTAGTTTCCCTCATTCACAGGTGGGCCATGCAGCAGAAACAGCCTCCCACACCAGAGACAACCCAAATCCTAGAGAAGCTTTCCAGGCAAATGAGCAGAGCACTGCAGTTATTCTTACTCCATGCTGAGCCAGGACATGTTGGCTGTGAATGATCCTCTTCCCAGGAGCACCCAGCAGGTGCCTACAGCAAGGTGCTGGGACAAAAAGAGCATCATCACTGCCAGGACATGAGGTAAAGCCAGGGGGATCCAGATCTCCCATTCCTGCACTGTCATGTGCATGACCAGGGCACAGAGGGTCTGTCACCAGCTCAGGAGCCTGGGTCAGGTGATGCAGGGCTGTACTTACCTCTGCAGGTGGCATTCTGATTCCACAGGATCTTGCCTCCTCTGGAAATGCATTTGATCTGTGGGGTGGATGGCACAAACTCCCCATCACAGCTGAGCTGCACCACTTCCCACAAGGCATAGTTGTTCTTCCTCGGAGTAAACTGCAGATTGGGGTGCCATTGAGGAGGTTTACATTTTCCTGTGTGCAGAGGCCAGGAGGGAGAGCCTGAGGGTCACTGGGCTCTGGCAGTGTCCTCGGGGCTGAGGGTGCCAGTGCCCCTCTCCTCAGAGGGGGCAGAGATGGCACCTCCCAGGATGAGCCCCATCCCCCAGATGCTTTTTCCCCCCTCACACCCTCAGGGGCAGAGCAGGAGCGTTATCACAGGCTCTCCTGCCCACTCACTGCTGCAGAGACACCCCGGCCAGAGGGATCGAGCAGCCTGGGGGATGCTGCTCTCTCCCACAAGTGCTGTGGGAGTGCACCAGACCCAGGGAGTATCTGCTGCCATTCCAGACTCCACAGCTTGGTCCCATAAAGTGACTAACAGCAGCAATGGTGAATAACAGGAGCAAAGATGCAGGTAACAAGAGAAAGAACAAAACAATTCTGCAGTGGAAGCAATAACTACAGGAATGAGGCAGACAGAAAATGAATCGTCTAGGTCCGTGAAAGGGGAAAAACAAAAAATATAACACCCTTCTCATCCAGGATGTTTACTTGCGAGCTAGCAAACACCCAATTTTGATGAGTTTTGTTACATTATTCATCACCCTAGTGATGAATTCTTGCTCTTACTTGTAGTAAAAAACCCACGTTCTCAGTTCATTTGCCTCCTTCTCTCAAAAAGACCACCACTCACCTAGCATGTACCAAGATTTCTTGGAACACTGTGCTTTTACAGTGGAGAGGGGAAAGGATGAGTCATAGTAACGCAGGCAAGCAGTGACTTCAGTACGATATTCTAACAGCCAGAGATTGTGTCTGTGTCAGTATACCTGCTTTTGTTTGCCTCACTGTACTTGCTGTGTGGATTTGCCACCTAGCACACCTTTCTGTGCAGTACTGTAAATAAATCAAACACCTCAATTCTGTGCCTTTTCCACACTGGGTGAAAGAAGCTTTCAACTAGAGTCTGCCCACAGACCACTGAGTGACTACAAAGCTCACACCCTGCTCAGTGTGCTCAGCCCAGCCTCTCACATCACCCAAAATGAGCCTTGTCTTACCCTAGCGGACATGTCACCTAGACTTGCTCACCCAGTGCAAAACAAGTCCATGGAGATATATTGGGCTTGAAGGTCCTTCAGGGCCTTCCCTGACTGAGGATGGAACACCTCTCTTCAGCTGCAGCTGCCCACTTCCTGCCAGCCAGCACTCCTCACTTCCCTTTTCTGGCAGTCATCACTGCCAGCCTCTTCCCAACTCTCCACCCCAAAGGACAGTGGGCACCAGCCCCATCCTTTTAGACCATGTGGTGCAGACAGGAAACTTCTTCCCCCTCAGTGATTCCTCTCTGAGTATTCTCAGAGCTCACACTTCACTGTGACAGACAAACTGCCTGCCAGACATTAAACCCTTGCCTTGACCCCAGCCTCATTAGCCATCCCCCTCACACACTTTCCCCCCTCCTGCCATTAACCACCCTGAAGTAACACACAGGGTGGCATCCAGGATCCTTTTGGTTCAGTCCCAGACATCAGTACAGACTAGAAGAAGAGGCTCCATCCTGCTCTGGATAGCTGAAAGCTGCCCACTGCTGGAAGGACAGCACCCCTTCAGCCACCAGTAATGGGCAGCATGACTCACAATCAATCTGATGATTTGGCTAGCCACTTCTGCTCCCATTTCCCTACAGAGGGAATGACTCTCAGCTCAGGTCCCCTAGCCATACTGTGCCCCGTGGGGACCTCAACAGGTACCAGCAAGCCCAGGGTACAGCATATAATAACCACAGGAAGGTCCACACTCTTTGTAGGAAGAGCCCAACAGAGACCCAGGAGCTGCCCCTAACCCTCCTGGTGTGGAGAAAGATCAGAAAAATTGATGTGAACAATCCCACCAAACTACAGTTCCCTCAACCCCAGGGACTATGGGAGAGAGCAGACATCCCAGATAACAGAGCTCACAACTCCACACATCTTTGGTGAATCCATCATCACCTTCCCCTGTGACAGGGGTACTGTTTGGACTGCCCAGAAAGGCCATCACTGCTCTGATTACCCCAGATTCATCTCTGTCTGCTGCATAACAAGACCCGGCCACCTCCTGCTCCCAGTGACACTACCCACTTCCTAGAGGGACACTGCAAGTCTGATTCTCATGGAAGTTTCCCAGCACACCAATACCTGCTGCCCTCCATCTCAAATAGAGTTTTGTCCCATCACAACCTGAAGGATGCCTGACTGTCTTTGGCTGATGCAGACCCCAGCTTCAGCCCTCCCATAGTCTCAGCTATGGGATGAGCAGGATAACATGCAGCAAATATGCAAATAGAGGAGGAACAAAAACATGTTGTAAGAGAGAGGTGCAATCCACTCTTACCTGCTTCCTTATGTACCCACGGAGTTATGGGACTGGAGCGCATCTGTCCCCGTGCAAGCAGCAGAGGAGCAAAGGCCAGGAAGGATGTCAGAGCCAGCACTGGCAGGGCCATGCTGGCACAAAATCCCCGGGCAGGACTCAGTGTGAGGCACTCAGGAAAGGTGTCTGTGCAGCCCTGCAGTGGAGAGGTGCTCACACAGAAATGAGGCAGCCCCAGAGCGGAATCGCGTGTGGTGCAAGAAGCTTCCTCTTTGGAAAGAGAGCGTCCCACCAGCCTCTGTGTTCATTCTCGCACATCTTCCCACAGACAGTGGGCACAGGCTCCATGCAGGCTCCCAGGTGTTTTAGTCCAGATTTTCCCTGGCTACCTCAGGGTCCCATAGCGCTGCTCCCACAAGCACCTCCAAAACCTTCTCACACATCTGTCTCTCTCATCTGTCCTTCCTGAACCAGGACGTTGAGGAACACACCCCTGATTAATGTGCCCAAGGCCACCCTAGGCTCTCATCATGCATCACTTTCGTTTTCAAATCATGGAATCATGTTGGAAAACACTTCTAAGATCATCAAGTCCAACCACTAAACCAGCACAATCAGCTCACCCCTAAAATGTGTCCCTAAGTACCACATCTACGTATCTTTTAAATACTTCCAAAAATCTCTCTTCTTATTACCTTGAACTGATCCAGCTCAAGGTAATCCCACCAGCAGAGTTTCCAGATCAGAAAAGCTCCTGAACCTGGAAGTGTTGTGCTTTCCTTTCTTCTCCAAACCTTTCCTGCTCTGAGCTGCTCTTTGTCAGTGCCTTTTAGGATGGGAAGCACTCGACTTGCACAGTGTGGTCAGTACAGGAATAAGAGAGTCTTCCTGGAGTTGTTGAGACCAGGTAGGGTCTTTAGGTATGGGAGAGACTTCCCTAAGGTGACCTCCATTTGAGGCATTCTCACACTCCCTGCAGATATCATCACCAAGCTCTTCTCTCTCCCAATTTCTTAGTTGCACGACTTCAAGCTTCCATGAGTTCTGACTCGCTGTGCTGCTGCAGGTCTCCTGGGCCTTTCCTCTTTCACCTCTGTGCTTTACACCATCCTTCTCTTTGTGTTTTCCTAGCTAGGGAAGTGCAATTTCCTTATGGCCCAACACTATCAGTGTTCTGGGAATGGGTGCTGTCACCCAGGGTGTTTTTCACGACACAGCTCCACAGGGACTTGTTGGCCTGGAGTTCCCTGGCAGATCCTTTCCCAGGAACCATCATCCTCAGGACAGGGCTTAGTGTATTGTAATCTGTGTTATCCCATCAACACTGAGGGCCTTCCCTAAACTAGATGTCACCCAAGGTCCATTTGGAAACATGGTTACATCAAGTCCAGCTGTGTCACATGCAGCTGATGTCTTCTGAAAAGCTTTCAGCAAGAGGAGCAGCAGCACTAAGTCATGTCCTCCTTTTTTCCTTGGTGGATCCCTATCCTTTAGGAACCAGATTTTTCTTGTCCCTGTACAGTCAACAAATGTGCAAGCACCTAGGAGAATGGCCACAACCAGCATTCACTGAGTAATGTCCTGGTAAAATCCCAGAGTTAGAAGCAGACACTCTCACTAACTCTCTTAGTTATGTGAAAGAAGCAAAACCAATGACTGTTCACAGCCAAGCTTCAAAAATTCACACATGGCACAACAGGCTTCCTATTGCCCCTCATGAGATTGTTTCTTTTCCCCTGTCCTGAGGCCTGGCAATCTGTGTTTGGCCTCTTCCTCCTCAGAAATTTATAATTGTTTTGAGATTTGTTGTTTTCTTGGTGTATAGCATCCACTAGAAAAATTATGAAGCAATAGTGGAAGCCAGCACACTCAGCCATATGCACTCAATTCAATATCATTGCACGTATGACTGATGAGCTGTCTCCTGAAGGTCCACTTGGTCATTGAAAAACTACCAGGACTCAGACTTTTGGACTGAAGAGAGAAAAACCCAAACGAACTGAAATTTACAATCTGATTTACTTCTGATAAAGAAGAACATTGAGGGCTCAAAACCATCCACAAAACCACAGGAAAAGGAGAAGTAGCTGTGGCTTTTGACAGGCTTTGTGAAAGCACTGCTAACAGAGCCACCACGTTCCCCTATAGTAAAGTCTATTACTGTGTCAGAACTCACAAATAACAGAAGTATATCAGGGTCTTATCCTCCTCCCTACCTCACACCTGAACCCAGTCTCAAACCTGCTGTGGGCTCTTCCTCACCCCTCCAGTGACTTTCCCAACCCCACCAGACCCAAACCTCCTTCCACACAGGGACCTTGCAGTGCCATCAATGCCCATGCTCCATGCCACCCTGAAATTAGGAACCCTTTAGTCCCTTTCCCAAAATGAGGATAGAACACAGACATCTCAAACCTCCACAACTCATCTTCAGAGCAGGGGGTAGAACCTACAGGCAGAAGGAGGATAAGGAGAGCCCCAGGTAGTGCTGGGGGTGCAGGGGGATCAGCCCTGATCGTGACAGGTGACAGCCTGGTCACAATCAGTTTTCTTGATCTGCCTTGGACCCAGTAAAATATCTGAGAGGTCTGGAGGGAGCTTTGTTCGCCTGAGAGAGGGTGGCACCTCTGGGGCACCTTTGCTGTCACCCAGTTGGGTGATAGGGCAGGGACTCTCTCTTGTGCAACTGGTCACCCCAGGCTACCAAACACAGCACAAGTTACCATCTCTGCTGCTGTGGTGGCTTGAGGAGCTGCCAGCTGTGATCCAAGATAGGTGTGCTGAGAGCAGAGCTGTGACAGGGGAGAGCCCAGCAGGCTGCAGGGTTCCCAGAAGGGCACTCCTGGGTGCTGGGCAGAGCAGGGGTGGGCCCTGGGGGATGGATAATCCCTTTGCTATGGCTGCTACATCACCTCTTCCCAGGGAAGGGAGCAGGACTCGCTCTGCACAGGGAGCATCTCCCCACCTTTCTGAGTCCACTTGCACAAGCCTTCTTCCCAGAAGCACACACCCAAGCCAGGCAAGACTCTGCCCTGTCACTGCCACAGTGATGCAGGTACCTCTGCAGATCTGCCAGCTCACTGCTCCTTGCCCAGTCCACCTAGGGCTTCCTGGCCTGGTGCTGCAGCCCACACAAGCCCTAAATACACCCCAACTTCCCTTCGTGCTCAGACTGCCAATGTCTCCCGTTTGGCTGAGCATTTGCTGACTGCTCAGAAAGGTATTTTTAGCCCATAAAATTGGACATAAGCAGTTCACAGCTGGGAGCAGGGTGGAGTAAGGCTGGGGAGAGGGGAATGGAGGGGGTGGGATGCTGCATTTTGATTTGAGGAAGATGTGCTCAGAAATGGGGTTTCCAGCTCTGGCATCCAAGCAGTTCCACACCTAGCCCAGCCACTCCAGTTTCCATCCCCAGAACCATCTTCAGGACATCCCACCCTGGTTCTCGGACAGGGAACACACCTAAGCCCAGGAGATGGGAATTTTAAGATTTGGGACTGTATCTCAGGTCAGACTAGCTCCCCACTGAACCCTGCTGCTGAAAGACTCTCTGCAACAAGATCAGAGCTCCTCATCTGTTCTTTCTGCCCTCGTACTTTATATCCCCTTCCCACCATCTGCACTCCACCATGGATTGTATATTGTGCCAGTGGTCTCTCCCACTGCCTGAGCAGCTCTCTATCTCCTTGAAAAACTTTTCACCCTGCACCTCCTTCACTGCTCAAGCCTCTCTGCATTGCTCCCACTCGAATGTTACACCCCACCCCATGTGCTGACCCCAGTCATTGCAATTCTCTTTCATAGAGAATTGATGGAGTATTTGGTGGAGCCTAGAGACTCTCCTTCTATCATATTAAACAAAGGGCTTGGACTTCCCCTTTACAGTCCTCAAACTGTACTGTTTCCAGAGAAGAGCAAATCCTGAGAAACCACATATGCCGCTCAGGGTATCTGGGAAGAGAGAAGTGCTCAAAACACACTGACCCCAAAAGGAACCAGATGAAAAAGGAAGAAAAAGTTAAACAGTTGTTTCTCCAGTGAAACGAAGCCACTGGCCTGGTGGAGGGAGTAAGGTGGCCCAGTTAGTGGTGCTGTCTGGTATTTTGGGTTCTTCACAGCCACATTGTTCAGCCTGGTCCTGTACCAGTGGTGCACTGGTGGAGGCATCACTACTGTCAGTGGCACCCTAAGCTGGCACAGCTCCTGCCTGATCCACCCTGGGATGTCTGACAATGTCCTGGCTTTGCAGGTGCCATCAGCAGAATGCTATGCCTCCCCAAGGCAGCTCCCTTCATACATGGGATACGGATAGCCAAGGTCTTGGTTGGGTCCCTGCTCACCCCTTTCCTCAGAGCGTGGCCCTGCAGAACCCCCAGGAGCCTGCTGACTTCCCCAGCACTCAGCCCCTGACCACAGCTTGTTGTGGAACGCTCCTACTCCCCACAGAGCCTGGGCAGGTGGGGGAGGAGAGAAGAGAGCGCAGTGTCCTGGGAAGTCAGTGTGAGTGGTGTGGATGGCACAGTGCCCAGAGCTCAGAGAGCAGCTGCCCTTTGTTGTATAAATACGTGCCTAAAGTCACGTGTGTTCCAGCCCAAGATCAGTCCAAGATCAAGATACTGAGCAGACCCACAGCAGCATCACAGCAGTCCTAGGGGGAAAGGAAAGGTTCTGTCTCATGCCACAACCTCCCATGGGCAGCCCTATTCCCCTTCAGCCAGCAGAAACATGGATAATGCTTTTTACAGTCCCTTTTTGTGAGAGTACAGCCTACAGGGCATCCACAGAGATGCTTCTGAGTGACCCATAAGGAAAGGCCTGCCATGCAGGGTGTGACTTATATCTCAGGCACTGGGCTGGTGGTGACACACTTGGCTCACCCACAGCCTGCAGCACTGGGAGTTTCTTGTAACTACCACCCAGAGACCAGTCAGTCCAGGGCTGGTGCAATCACCCACTTGTAGAACAAGGGCTCCACAGGGAGGGGTGACCAGCCACCCATAACACAGGTGGACAGAAATGAGGTCACGGTAATCAAAGGTATTAATGGAATCGGGCTCCAGCATGCAGGACACAGCAGGATCAAAGCCCTGCACCATTTGTCTCAGCTCTGCCTTGTGCTGGAGCCAGCATATATCCCATCTGCCACCATTTGTCGGCTCAAGTGTCCTTTGCTTGTCCTGCTGCTGACCTGGGACCATCAGCCTCACGTTTGGCACTAAGAGAGCCAAGCAGGACCCATCCTCTTATGCCGTTTTTGACCCACTGTGGAGTACAAGGCTGCTGTCTGCAGATAGCCCTGTGCTCTTGCTGTCATGCTGTTGAGATGTCCCAACACCCCCTTCCCTTGCCTTTGTCCTCATGAAAAATCGCAGCACACCTTGTCCATGCCAGATCCATCTGTGTAGGGTGGGGTGTGGGTTTTTCATCCCAGGCTCTATGGAGCAGACTAATGCACTTCCTCAGCAGCCAGGGTGACTGGACTCATGGAAGAAGACAGAACTCAAGGAAGGTTGGCAGGACTGTTCACAGAGCTCACTAAACATAATGAGATTTTCAACAGCTGGGGGAAGCAATAAAGAGCTGTGATTGAATTGGCTGCAAGTGGCAGTTTCCAGGACAAACACAGCACAGCTGCCTTCCCTGCCCACACTGTGCTGCCTCAGCCTGCCCTGCCTGGAAAGGGCACAAAGACATGGGAAAGGGCTAGGAAGTGCCTGCAGTCACAGGGAGCTCCCAGTTTTCTGGTACACAGACAACTGATGCTTCACTTTCCAGCTCCTCCAGCACTGGACACAGCATCATTGCCCACATGTGGCTGTGGCAGTGGTGACCTCCAGGTGAAGCACTCCCAAGGGCATCCAGAGAACAGCACGGCCACACTGCTCCCCTGTGCCCTGGCACAGAGAGGGGAAGCCAAAGGGGAAGGCAACAGACACAGGAGAACAGGCATAGAGATAAATTCTCTACCTGGAGGTGGCTGTGTCCATGTTTTCTCTTGTGAAACATATGAGCAATGACCTCCCTTTAACCTGTCCTATTTAGCTCAGGCCATAGCTGTGTCAGGGAACAAAACTGCATGGTGTGGATGATTACAGGACCATGGGCAGGCTGAGGAGTTACTCAGAGATGTGTAGCCTGAGTGACCACTGGCTAAAGGGTGGGGAGCTCCTTGCAGCACCCACCCCTTGCTCAGGCATCTGGGAGAATAATCAGGGCTCAGCCATCTCCATCTGGGGTCAGGAGAGCAGAAGGCACCAGGAGCATCTCTCTCACCCACACTGATGGGGCTGGGGTGGGATGTGTCCTTCCACAAAAACAGAAACTCAGTCCTCAAAGGGGAATGGTTCTTCAGCATTGCTTTCTTCCACAAGGTTTTCTTTTTGTCAGTTCTGGGATGGGTGAGGAAGCCAGGGCAAGCAGGAGGATGCTGGTTTGTTATTGTCAGGGTCTCTGGGGTGAGCTGTGCCTGTAGGTGAGGTCTGTAGGGTCTCTGGCAGGCACTGTGCTGAGCTGTGCATGCCCTCACCAGCCTTACCCTACACATTGCTGTGCTGCTTCTGAGTTCCTCCCTGCAGCAACATCAAACCATACAGATCAAAGGGCAGATGAACCACAGGTGAAGGCTCTGGCTGCCCTGGTGTCACAGTTTAACTGCAGCCAGCAACTCAGTACCACACAGATGCTCACCCACTCTCACTCTGCCACAGTGGGGAGGAGATTCAGAAGAAAAAAAACAAAATTTGTGGGTTGAGATAAGAGCAATTTAATAATTTAAACAATATTGTCATTATTGTTGTTGTTATTAATATTAATAATAAGAAAAAAATTAATTATAAGTGTAATTAAAAGGAGAAGGCTAAAACTCAGGTGAATTAAATGAGGCACATTTGCTCAACACCCACTTATTGGTACCCAGCAGTTATCAGCAACTCCTGGACATGATGTCCAATGGCATGGAATATCCCTCTGGCCAGTGTGGATCAGCTCTCCTGGCCATGCCCCCTCCTGCCTTCTTGTGCACCTGCTCACTGGCAGAACATGGGAAACTGAACAGTGCTTGAGTCAGGGTAAGCACTGCTGAGCAACAACTGAAGCATCAGTGAGTTACCAACATTATTCTCTTACTGAATCCAAATCACAGCACCGAACCAGCTACTGGGGAGAAAATGAACTCTATCCCAGCTGAAACCAGAACACTTGCCCTCCTGCACCTGGTGCTGTGGGTCACAGGCACCACCTGATCTGAGGACAGTCCACTCTATGCCAGTCTATGGCCCCATTTGTCCCAAGACTGCAGCCAGATCAGGTTTTTGGCATCTGTGCTCCTGGCTCACATCTGGCAGAACCACAGGCCCTTCAGGTGTGCTGCTAAGTTCCTGGGGTGTGTTACTAATTGCTTGGCAAGATGCAGGAGACGGAGAAAGGCTGACACAGCCTCCTAGGGTGAGCGAGGAGTTGCTGAGGGCCACATTTCCCAGGTCAAGAGGACAAGGAAAAGCCCTGTTATCTCCTGGGCAGTGTTGAAGGATGGGAGCATGGCCAGGTATTGTGAGATAAAGTGTTCCAGTTGGTTCAGGAACAGGGTGGGTAATGTTAGAGATGGTAGCACTGTCCCTACCTGGCATGAAGTTATCAGCTCCTGGTGACCTGTGAAGGTCTCTGTAGTGCTTATCACTGCAAGAATGTGGACATGGAACAGTTGGAGTAAGTCAACAGAAGAGCTATTGAAGCTGATATCTCCCCCATGAAGATAGGCTGAGAAAATTGGGACTGTTCAACTGTCAAAAGAAGGTTTTGTGGAGACGTCACAGCAACCTTCCAGCATCTTAAAGGGGGGCTACAGGGAAACTGGAAAGGGACTTCATCAGGAACTGTGAAGTGATAGGACAAGGGGGAGTGACATCCAACTCAAAAAGAATAAGTTTAGATTAGATATTACGAAAAAATTTTACCCTGTGAGGGTGGTGAGGCACTAGAACAGGATGCCCAGAGCTGCGGGTGTTCCAACCCAGGCAGTGTTCAAGGCCAGGTAGGATGGGGTTTCAAGCAACCTGCTTTAGTGCAAGGTGTTCCATGACAGAGGGATTGGAACAATGTGATCTTTAAGGTCTTTTCCAACACAAACCATTCTATGACTCTGTGTAGTTGTGCTCACGTGGCTGCATGTCACATCACCCTGGGTTACACGTGGTGCAGGCACAGCCAGAGCTGCCTGTCCCTCCTTTTCAGAAGTGATGGCTGGCTTTCTTTTATCAATTTCACTGCCCCCATGGGGCTTCCAGCAGGCACACATTCAGCTGGGTTCAGGCATCAGTGTCCCCTGGGCTCAGGCACTGTGAAGGAGGAGAAGCAGAGCAAGGAGCTGAAATCACTGCCCAGCACTAAGAGACAGGGATGGATGTGGATTCTGTCTCCATGGATGTCACAGCACTGGCACCCAGGCATGAGAAGCATCGACAAGAGATAACAGGAGGCAGTGAGCAAAAGCTGCCAGGTGCTGTGCTGACTATGCTCGAAGAATATTAATGACACAACAAATATTTGCAGCCCTTATGCTGCACACAACGCCACAGTGGCTTTGCAGCTGGAGTGACAGGGAGGCAATGGGGGCACGGCAATGTGCCTGCACAGCAGGGACCTTGCCAGTCCCTGCTGGCAGCTGGACGAGGGCTGCTGCAGCCTGCAGCCATGGGGCTGGGTGTGGAACACGCACAGCCCTGCCAGGGTCGGCAGCACACAGTGCACTGGGAAATGTAGTCCAGCTGCATCACCTGTCCTGGGTGCTGCTGGACATCAGCCATCTCATGAGGCTGAGACCTTCTCCTGTGTACCCTGGGCTCCTCGAACTGACCAGCCCTCCCAGCACCGTGTAATGGCCACTGCTATGCCCTCATCTCCCATTTCCCACCAGGCAGAAGCATGAGATGTTTTTCAGGGAACAGCTGTCTCATAAGCAGGGAGCTACGGGACATACAGGACATGGGGGTGAGGCATGGAGATCTGCAGGGTGATGTGTGGTAATGTGGGAAAAGAGCACAGATCTTCTGGCACAGAAGGAAAGAGGATACTTGGGACTTAGAGGCTGCAGCCACATTCTGGAGACAAGCACCTAAGGGAGTCATTTGCGTGAGCCAGTGCTCTTTGTCCTGCTCACCCCTGTGTCTGCACAGCCCTTCCAAGCTGGAAAACCCTTGTGCACTTTAGCCTTGTGCCTGCTCTGGCAGCACACCCCTTGCAGCAGCAGCTGCTGATTTTACAGAGTATTTGCAGAGCAGGAGTCTCAGGCATGGATGGGCTCTCACACATGGGTGCAGAGGAGGGGACTGCACAAGTTCTGGTTCTGGAGCTCTGAGCAGGGCAAGGCTTTTGTCAGGGTGTACTGCTGTGCAGCAAGGACCAGGTTTTCTGTGTGGAGAGCCTCTGCAACCCACACTGTCCTGCACATAGCCTGGCCACCCTGCACCTGTAGTGTGGGGGATGAGTACATGAGATAGAACAGGAATGTGAGCAACCCAGTCTCTGCGAAAGAAGAATAGAAGATAGCAGAAACTTAGGCCTCTGCTCAAGTCATTATCACAGGAACATCTGTGGCTGTGGAAGAAGAAGCAAAGCAAGATTATAAACACCTCCAGGACAGAAGAATTTCCTGAGATAAGTTTGTACGGTTTGGTGTAGCTATCCAATTAAACAAATAGAGAGTGCATGTGATGGGACAGTATAAATATGTAGCTGTTGTGGCAATAAAGCGGCTTCACTTTATCATATTGGTTTTTGTGATGTCCTGGGAATCTTCTGCACTGTCATGTGCCCTGATCCTTTCAGGACAACCCTGCACTTCTTCATCTTCAGTCTCCCTAGGATTTGTGTAGGGTCCCACCCCTGCTCTACCTGGGTGATGCACCATTCCCAGCAGGCAGGGAGGGTAAAGATATTTACTAATCCCTGAGCCTTTTCCCTGTGAGAGAAGGAAGGTGTAGAGCCCAGAAAGAGAAGGGCAAAGAGGACAAAGCCCCCCTTCTCTCTCCCCTGCAGATCCACGTGAGCAGAGTGCAGCCAGGGAGACCTCCTTTCTGCTTTTCTTCTTTCTGCAGCAAACCCTTCTTAATTCAGGGTTTGCTGCAGGCTCAGCCCAGCCTGACTTTGCACCCAGCTGCTCAGAGTGTACTCGCCTGCACCACGGGAGGGATTTGGGGCACTGGAGACTTTTAGCCATGTCTCAGCTCAGCCCTGCTGTGCCAGGCAGGAGCAGAGCGTGATGGAAATAGCACAGTAGAGTTACCAGTGCTGATGAGAGAAGGGACTGCAAATCCTACAGCAGCAATTTCCACAGTCAGAGCCATCTCCAGGGCTTTAATTTATCCATTACAACTTAATTGGATGTAAACCCAGTCACTTGTGAGCAGCAGGAGCTCTGATCAGGCAGTGGTCCCGAGTTTCTGTCTTCAAGATGCCTCACCAGGACTCCCCATCTCTGTTGCAGTGCCTTGACCATCAGGAATCTACTGCACTCCAGTGGAAGGGAGAAGCTCTCCTTCTTGCCCCAGCTGAGCTGGCTGTGCACCTCTGAGCAGTGTCCCACCCCCCTGAGGAGAGGGCCATTGGGCTGTGGGTGCAGCAGCAGCACCACATTTCAGGCGCCAGGGCTGAGCCCAGGTAGGCACCCAGTGCCACCCATCTGAGCAGCCTCAGGGTGGGAGGGCACAGCCCGCAGCCTCCTGTCCCCACAGGCAGATGCTGCTCTCTCCTCTCATGCGTGGAGCTGCTCCTATCATTTTGTTGTGCGGTTGTCAACAGGACAGACATGTGAGGCTGAGGAAACCTAAGAATGTGGCCTGTTGCACAGCAGTCTTCCCTATGGCTGCAAAAGCCTCACTGGCACATGCTATCCAGCACCCTGGCGTGCTGGAGAGGTACTGGTGAGGAAAAGGACGGCTCAGACCCCAAGAGACAGGGGGCCTGGCCCCAAGGCTCTGCCTCCTTACATGTCGGAAACTTGCCCTGCACAAACCCACTCCCTCTGCAGGCCTGAAAGAGCAGGAATACCATGAATTCCTAGGGGGAGGGGAGGGCACTGTTCCCACTATAAATAAGTCACTTCCCTGCTCTAGCCCACAGGGTTATTCTTCCTCCTGAGACAAGGAGGAAAAACCAGCTCATGGTCCAAGGTGCTTATGCTATGCTTGGTGGCACCTGAAGCCGAGAACTGGCCAAAGAAAAAATGCCACACCAGGAGACACTCTACGTGGCTGCTTTTCCCAGCAGGAAAATGAGCTAGAGTGGTGCAGGGCATGTGCAGCCAGTCCTATCACACAGGGAAACAGCTGGAGCAAAGCTGTCTGAAGGGAGCTGCAGAGTCAAGGTTGTGGTAGCGCCCGGAGAGGCAACTGGGGCAGGGCTGGGCCAGCACAGGCAGGTGGATGCCAAGGAGAGCGTCAGCAAAATGTGTGGGACTGAGCAAGGGCAGATCCAGCTGCAGAAAGTCCCTGGGCAGGAAGGACAGGACAGATCAGCCTCAGAGCAGGCAAAAGGTGGGGGAGCAGGAAGCAGAAGGAAACCAGGGAGAAGTGGAAGAGCTCAGGAAAACAAGGAACACGAAAGGGAGCAACAGGCACCGGGCATGCTGCCACTGAGAGGCTGTGCTTTCCTGCTCCTTCGGAGAACTGATCCCACCGCCCCTGGGACACCATCCAGGCTGGGCTGGGTGCACGGGAAGAATCAGAGCCCCAAGTGCAGAGATCCAAGCCTATACCAATGGGGCTCATCCCTGCTTGTACGGGGGAACTGGTCCCACGACACTGTATAGGGTGGGGCTGGATATATGGGGAGATCGGATCAGATCTCCACGCCTTTTGTCCATCCATCAGGGACTCGGTGCTTCGAGGACAAAGAGTCCTCGGGGAATCCGGCAGGGCCCAGGGGAGAAAGGAAGTCCCGCACCTACAGTGTGCATCCAGGTGGGACCCAGGTGAGGAAGACTCCCCACCTGTAGAGTGGAGGTTGGGGACAGCCAAAGCCCTGAGTCCGTGGGGTCTGCCGAAGCCGTGCCCCGGGACTTCAGGGCCTCACAGCCCATCCTGGCTCGCAGGGAGACGCCCTCTCGGCATCCACCGGGGGCCGGTGCCGGTGGATGCGGACCTGGG
>JAHLSL010013733.1:13159372-13177185 GCA_025920805.1 Petroica traversi | reverse complement strand
GGCGTTGTGCTTCCATCGCCCCGAGCAGGGGGAGGGGAGCGCTGGCTCTGTTTACAGCCGGGGAGGCTGAGCGCTCCGAGCGCTGCGCCGTGGGTTGCGCGGGAGGTCGGGCGGCGGGCAGCCGAGCCACGGGGAACCCTTATAAAAGGCTGGAGACCCGAGCCTGCCCAGGGTGTGCCTGTGGCAGGGAATCCACACAGCGTTCTCAGCCTCTCCAAGGTGATGACCGGCGTTTCCGGGCCTGCTGAGCAGGTGATGTGCAGGATTCACCACGGAAGCCCCACGGTGTCTGGCTGTGGGACAGGGGTGTGATGCCGTAGAATATCTCTGGGGCCTGACTCCTGGCTGGGCCCCCAGAGCTGCCTTTGTCCTCCATCCTCTCTGGGACTGTCAGGGTGGGGATGCCTGTGTGTGGCCCGTGCCCAGGATAGGGACGTGTGAGTGCTGGTGGGGAGCTCAGGGTCTCCAGCAGTGAGGCATGATGGCAATAACCTGCCAGCCCAGTGCACTGCTGCCGGGGACGAAGGGCTGTGCCTCGATGTCACCACCACCTCTCCCGGCAGAGGGGAGGCGTGTGCGTGTGTTGTTTTGAGCCTCGGCATCACTTAAGGTGCCATAAGCCACTGGGCTAGGTCTGCCCTAAAGTGGTGATCTAGGGACTTCATGCACCTTGAAGAGCAGCTTCGGGCTGAGCACAACCCCCACTATCTGCCAGCGCTGTCACTGGGGTCACAGGCAGCACACCTGGGCATCCACATCCTGGCAGTACCCTGGGGTCTCTCTCCAGCCCTGACACCACTCATCACTCATCAGGGAGACCCAAAGACCTGTATCTTCCTCAGCCACAAAAGAGGTGTCCTGTGAGGGGCCAAGCAGAGGGGTCCCTCTCCTCCATTCTCCTGGAGCTCCCAGTGGAGCCATGACCTCCCTGCTGGCTGGGTTCCTGCTATTGATCTCTGGCTTGGAGTGCACAGCAGCACCTTGGAGCAGAGGGAGGCATTTAATAATGTCAGGCGTGGATATGGCTCTTTAATAATGGATGCTCCCGTGTCTCAGCGAGGCTACGGTATCTTCTTGCCTTGCTGTTTGTTTTCCCACTCTCTGCAGGAGCCTCAAAATGCTCCTTCTCCAACACGGTGTTTAGGTTCTTGTGGGGCCAGTGGCATGTAGGATTTGGGGGATTGGGATTTGGGGTGAAGGCTGAGGGGTGGGAAGGGGATCAGGATCAGGAGTCGACATGTGTGCATGGTGGCAAGGAGGCTGGGATGGGAGGGGGCCAGATGGGGCATTGTGCTTGTGCGGTGGGTTGAATCCAAGAGCTCAGCAGGATGGTGGGGTAAGCCTGGGATCTGAGCTGGGGTTTGGCCGCCAGAGCTTGGCAGGGCAGCCCAGGACCCATTTTCCTCCCACCTCCCTTGTTCCTTCTGTAGCTTTCCAAGGCTGTGGGCACTTGAATCTGCCTTCTCTGTGTGTCTGCTGAGTCCTACGTCATTCCAGCCTTGGTGGGTGAAGGGGACAGGGAGGGGGCCTGGACATCTCTGCCCTGCACAGGTAGCTCAGTACTGGTGTGCAGCTGAGTCAGGGCCAGGCAGGGTGCTGACAAGCATCTGACTGCCTTCTCAGCACTAAAGCCACAGGGCTCACTGTGTCCAAGCCCTGGTGTCCCAAGCTGGCCCCTCCAGTTAAGCACCTCTCTCAGAAAGGCTGTCCAGAGCAAACAGGAGACACCAGTGACAAGAAGCTGCTCTTTTTCGTGGCGCCTGTTCATAGCTGATCTCCCACTGTGCTGCAGAGCCAAGCTGTTTTCCCTCTGGAGCAGCTGGTTCTCATTGCCTTTCCCTGTGCAATTTCAGAGGCACTAGCCCCCCATTTTCTCAGATACACAGACATTGCAGGAAGCCACCTCTCTATTTCCAATTGACTGAGCAGATTGAGCCAGGTCTGCTTGTGCCAGGTTTTTTCTACAGCCCTTAAACCACTGTTGCATCTCTTCCCCAAATCCCTCTCTTACTTTTCCCCCGTGCTGTCTGCAGCAGACAGTGTCTGTGGGCAGCATTCTTGGGGCTGTATCCAGAGGCCTTCACTCATCTGAATCTCAGCCTTATGCCATTTCCCAGGGTGCAGTTTCTGCCCAGCACCCCATTTCCCTGGCATTTTGTGTGTGTGTATTTGTGTGGATTAGCAGCTCCCAACATGGGCAAAGCTCAGGAGAGAGTTTTGGCCTCACTGTCACTTGGCTGCTTGCTTGGCCCACCAGCCTTTGGGATTTTCTATTTACTTCCAGTTTTCCGGTGCAACTAATGGAGCAGGTCCCTCCCCTTTATCTGCTGCCCTTCATTAGGGACTTTGCCTTGTTTTACAGGGCAAAGTGAAGCAGCGTGACACCAATGGGGAAACTAAGGCAAGCAGGGAGGAAGTGAATTAGCCAAGGTCAGCCAGCCATGGCAAGGCTGGGAGCAGCCCTGGCCCTGCTGTTGCCGCTCGGGAGTCCTGGGCACAGGAAACGGGTTGTGCTGACCAGCTGGAGACCTGCCAGCCCCTCTCTGCTCCATCACAGGGCATGCTCCAGGCTTGCCAGTCAGGGCAGGCAGGGATCTGCCACCTCGGTGCAACACTGGCACTGCCCTGGCTCCTGGTGTGCCCATAATCTCACTCCTGGGAGAACAGGAGGTGGGGGCTGCTGATGCACAAACTCTCTCCAGGAGCAGGTGCTTTGTCTCTTCCTCGGAGAAAGTCGATCTTCAGTGATTCTGCCTTTTCCATTTGATGAGCACGTTTTCCAGTCCCACCCAGTTGTGTTGTTGGGATTCCTGTGAGCTGAGATGCAGCTGTTGTTGGTGGCTGTGGGGTTACCAGTGGCATTGCAAGCTCCTGTCTGCCCCACAGAACTCTCTGGGGTGGGGGGTGCAGCATGGTGTCCCCATGTGACTGTGCCTTGCACGTGTGGGTCAGGGAGCAAGGGAATATGCAGAGAGTGGGGCTGTGTGCCAGGCTGCCCCAGTGCAGGGGGGCTGGGTGCTGAGACCTCTGGGTGGGGAGATGTCAGGGAGCTTTGCCCCATGTCTAGACAGGAGCACCGGCTGTGGGGAGGGAGCAGGCCGTCTGCCTGCTCTGATTAGCATGCTCTTTAAATAAGACTCTAATTTCCGCTGTTAAAAGAGCTCAGATCCCTTGGGCCCAGGCTGGGGCTGCCGCCAGCCCGTCCCATCCCCCAGCCCTGTGTGCTGGTGACAGATGGGATGGGGACCAACGTGCCATGGCACCCTGGCTCAGCCGCGGTACCCCCTGAAGTGCCCAAGGACCAGCCGTGTGGGATGCCAGGGAGAGGGGTGAGGGCTTGCCTGTTTCCTGGGAGGGGAACAAGTGGCCTGCCCTCCCCCTGCAGCCCCACACGGCTGCCCAGCTGAGCTCAGCTCCAGGGAATGCGCTGGGATTCCTGGGCACCATTCCAGAGTGCATGAGAGAGGCAAGAGGGGACACCTTCCTGCCCGAGGAGGTTGTGCTGCCTGCTGCCTTCCCTGCATGCCAGTGAGGGAGGAAACCCCCTTAGAGGGGGGCTTCAATCCCCCTGGGGTTGTGGCTTGTGCCCTTTGCTGCTGAATGTGTGTCAGAGGGCGGCCAGGCTGCTGGGCTGGTGCTCGCACCTGAACCGACTGGGTAGGCTGGGCAGTGCCCGTGGGAGCCATGGAAAGGGAGCACAACTCCTTCCTTGCTGTCCCAGGTGTGGGCTGGCCTTGAGACAGAGAACTTGTGGGGGAGATGGCAAAACAGGGCCTCTCAAGTGAGCTCAGGACCTTGGAAACCGTCAAGGACATCATGCCCCATGGGTGTGGGGCTGGGAGTCCCTGGAGTCCTTCCTGCCTCGGGGGATGGAGTCACAGAAAAAGACATTGGGGCAGGGCTGTACTGGCCAGGAGCTTCTGGGATCCCTGGGATAATTCCTGGAGAAGCAGCTTTCACCAGCCCTTCCCTCCCCCAGGCTGGTGGAGGGAGCCAGCCAATCTCCTGTAATCTTAAGGTGTCCAACACCATGTGACAGCACTCAGACCTCACTCAGCCTTTCCCAATGACAGGTGGCTTTTTAATGAGGAATTAAGCCACGGGCACCTCCCGACCGTGTGGGGCTGAGCTGGTGCCCAGCAGATGCTGCTCGCTGATGCAGGGCCGCTGCTGCTGGCAGGGAGCTGGCCAGCCCTACGGCACACGGCCACCAAGTGCCAGCATTGTGTGTGCAGCATGGCATTCCTGACGTGGGCGCGTGGCGCCGGAGCCTCGCCGCCTCCGGCCATCCCGGCGGGATGAGCCTGCCTGCGCCACCCGGCCGGGTCCTGCCGTCTGGCAGCTGCTGGTGCCAGCCAAACTGACCCAGCCAGTCCTGCCAGCCCCACATGGCGTGGGAAGGGAAGGAAGCACTGCCACCAGGAGAGCTGGGTCAGGACTGATGCGTTTTGCTGGGCAGCACTCAGTGCCAGAGGCTTGGCAAGGCTGTGGATCCTGCTGGCCTAGTCCAGGTGCTGCCTTCCTCGGCCCACGGCTCTGTGGGGAGCTGGTGGGACCAAGGTAGACTGTGCCCACCCTGCTTCGGTCATGCAGGCACCCTCCTTAAAGCCTGCTCTGAAGCCTGGCTGAGAGCCCGGTTTCTGTTTCTGGTGCTGCCCTCAGCTTCCCCACAGACAGGAATGGGCTGGAGGGAAGACAGCAATGGTTGAGATGGGATGGAGTTGCCCCTTGCCCTTGGTCCCAGTGTGACTAAGGAGTCCTAGGGCTCCAGGATGGTGTTGGAAGCAGTTCCAGGTACTTCTGGGCAGCGGTGTGGTGAGCAGGATTGCGAGCATGGGAAGGACTTGGAGCACCATTAGATGGAGTATATTGGGTGCTCCTCACAGCTGACACTACAGTGTCACCCTGGGACAGGCCCTCCCTGAGCCCAGAAACTCTGTATGTCCAGTGCTCAGCAAGGAGGAGGCATGGGGAAATCCTCCTTCCCTTCTCCTGGCATGGTGGGGTGCCACCTGTGGAGGCAGGTGTCTGGATGTCCCCTTCTAACTCATTCAGGGTCCATTCTGAGGTCTGGTGTCACACGGCCCTTGTTGGTGGGTCAGGAGTGCCAGCTGTCTGTCTGAGGCTGTCTGGAGGTGACACACGTGTAACTGGAGTGGGGTGCCCACAGGCAGGTGTCTGTTGAATTATTCAAAGCTTCTCCGTGAGCTCAATGAGCTGAAGGTGGCATGGCACAGTTATTCCCTCTCACTTCCACTCTGACTGGGACTGGTTTGGCATCAGAGCACACGGACATGTAGACAGATCGTCATGCACCACCATGGAGTTGCTGCTACCCAATCCCCTGGGTATTTTTTGCTGGATAGCAATGCCAGCCATGGGGTGAGATCAGAGCCCTGGAGGGCCCAGCATGCCTCCCTCTGTTGTGGAGGGGACAAGCTGCGAGCAGGATGGGGGTGCTGGAGATCCTGCCTCCAGCCAACCCCCCCGTGCTTTGCCTGGGAAGGCAATCCCTGAGGTGAGGGGTGTTTGTGGGGGTGTTGTGGGGCTGGCCAGGGGCTGGCACCGGCTCAGCAGCCTCAACCAGCATCGACTAAAAAGGAGAAGAACAGGGAGCTGACGGCAGCGCTGAGGAATGCCTGCGCCTCCGTGCACAGCTCCGTGTGTGCTGGGGGGCAGCTGGGATCCTCTGGGTTGTCCCCCCCAGGCAGCTGCTGCTCCGAGGCGGGGGTGGCATCCCACCCCCAGCACCTGCTCAGGAGGGGACCCTCAGCACTGGTTTGGCCCCCCCATGACAGTGCTGGGTCAGGGCATCCCATGCTCTTCCCTTGCCCTGCACATGCCAGGGAGCTGCAGATGGACGGGGTGTCCGTGCTTGGCCATGCTCCAGCTGCTGTTCTTGGCGGGGGACCAGGCCCCCAGATCGCATGACAGTGTCGGGCTGGGGCTGGCTAAATATACAGCTCATCCAGGCACCATGCTCTGCCAGGCTGGGGTCAAGCACTACAGCAGAGGGCCACATCTAGAGCTGGTTCTGAGGGGCAGTGTGCCCCGTGCTGGTAGGGTCTAGCTGGGTGGTGCTGACCTGAAAAAAGTCCTCCCTGGTGCTCCCCAATCCTGTACCTGCCTGCTCTTACAGTAGAGCTGGGCTTACAGCTTGTGAGAGGTGTTGTTGCCTCTTGGGAATTCAGTGTAGCGTGCTGGAAGGAGCATAACAAACAAGGATGGGGATGTGTGTCATCAGTACTGGGAGTGCTTGGAGAAGTGGGGGGAGTGCCTGCGTAGCCCTAGTGATCCCTGGGGTGCCTTGGGCACACGGGATGCTTAGCTCCCCTCTCTGGGGCTGGGGTGGGAGCCCCTGGTGCCCAGGGGGGCTGAAGAGGCACATATGGCTCAGCTTTCCCTGCATCCCCTGCAGGTGCGACACCGCCAGTCGGGGCAGATCATGGTGCTGAAGATGAACAAGCTGACCAGCAACCGGGGCAACATGCTGCGGGAGGTGCAGCTGATGAACCGCCTCTCGCACCCCAACATCCTCAGGTAGGATCTGCATGCCCACTGCCGGCCCCACTGCCCCCCTTTTCCCTGGCCTGGAGGTTTGGAGGTACTGCTGAGGCTGTATAAGCTCCTGGGGCTGGTCTCTGCTGCAGCCACCCTCAGGTCTTCTCTGTCTCACAGGTTCATGGGGGTGTGTGTGCACCAGGGACAACTGCATGCGCTGACGGAGGTAAGAGTGTGGCAACAGCCACAGTCTCGGCGTTCCTGCAAGCCTGGGGAAGGGACAGTGATACCTGTGGGGACACATTCGTGGCCTGTGACATGTGCAGATAAGGCATACTGGGAGGCAGTGCTGTGGCATGGTTGGAATATGCATTAGGATGAGAGATGGGTATCTGGTGTTACAATGGGGAGGGATGCGATGATGTGATGGTCTGGCTCTTCCATCAGTACATCAATGGTGGGAACCTGGAGCAGCTGCTGGACAGCCCTGTGCCCCTCTCCTGGTCCATGCGTGTCAAGCTGGCCCTCGACATCGCCCAGGGCCTACGCTACCTGCACTCCAAGGGCATTTTCCACCGTGATCTCACCTCCAAGGTACAGGATATTCCTAGGCACCACGATGCCCTTGTTGTCCCATACCCCTGTTGCTGCCTTGCTGCCCCAGGCATGGCAGGCTAGGGAGCAAGAGGCTGTGCTGTGCTGGGCATCCTGGGAGCCCAGGGGCCAGGGAGGCTGGGCTGGTGCAGTTGGTGTGACAAACCCTCCTGTGTCCCCAGAACTGCCTGGTGCGCTGCGAGGCCAGTGGCTACACAGCTGTAGTGGGAGACTTCGGCTTGGCAGAAAAGATCCCCACCTACAGGTATGTGGGCAGCATCCACCTGTCCATCCCCATCCCTAGAGCCCACTCAGAGCAGAAGCTGGGGAGGGATGGACAGTGGGGGTGCAGGTAATAGGGTAGGAATGGGGGTGGTGAGGTGGTCCCTGGCAGGACCACTCCAGGAGCAGTTTGGGAATGGCTAGAAACAAATGAAGAAGGGGGTGATATGGCTGGGGAGAGTTGAGTTTGTAGGTAGCATGGAGGAGGGTTAGCCCAGGTAGGGAGATGGAGATGGTGATCTGAGCTGCCACTGCAGACGGGTGGGATGTTGGACACTTGGGATACTGGGCAGCCTCTGATATTCCACCATGTCTCCCAGTGAGGGCAGCGAGAAGGAGCCGCTGGCCGTGGTGGGCTCCCCTTACTGGATGGCACCCGAGGTGCTGCGTGGGGAGATCTACAACGAGAAGGTGAGGCTGCCCTGCATGGGGCTTTACTCAGGCTTGTGCTACCAATGATTTGCAGAGTCCTGGGCTGCACCTAGAGGGAGGGAATTGGGCATCCCTCTGGTGATGAGGTGGCGGAGCCCCTGTGTGGCTCTGCAGGGAGGAGGAGGAGGGCTGTGGCCTTACAGAATGGTGGGCACATCGCCTCGGGGCTGTGGGGCACCCCCATGACTGCCCACTCTCTGCAGGCGGATGTGTTTGCATACGGAATCATCCTGTGCGAGACCATCGCTCGTGTTCCAGCTGACCCCGACTACCTGCCCCGCACTGAGGTGACTCTCTGGGATGGGGAAGAGGAGCTGTGGGTAGCAGCACTGAGGCTGGGATCACTTCATCAATCAAGGGTGGGGCATTCTGTGTTGGGCAGAGTCAAATATGCAGTACTGGTCCTACATTTCAGGGCAGGAATGTCCCACTTGCTGCCTGGGGAGGGGTAGTCTCTGCTGGTAACCTCAGAACCCACAATGAGCCTGAAAAGGAGAACTGGGCAGCTGGATTCAGGCAGAGGGAAGAAGCAATACCTGTGTCCTAGCATCCCCCAACCTTAGCCCAATTCAGGGTGACATCAGGGTCCTCCCCTGCTGTGTCCCAACTGGGCTGCTTCTAAGTCCACAGTCCTGTGTGACAGCACAGGGAGGAGGGGGTCAGGCTATGTCAGGTCCCCTGGGCCTTGTGGTGCCCCAGGAGACCCAACCTTTCTTCTTCCTTTGCCCGGTGCAGGATTTTGGTCTGGATGTCACCACTTTCCGCACCATGGTGGGAATTGACTGCCCAGCGGCCTTCCTCCAGCTGGCTTTTCACTGCTGCAGTGTGAGACTCCCCCTTCCACTGATTGCCCTTCCCCACCAGGACAGGCAGGCAGGACAGACTGCCTTGCCTGCTCACGGGGAAAGCAGGGAGCTGCCTGTGCTATGCAGGGCTCCCCGGGGGGCTTGAGGAGGCACAGACCTGATGGGGAATCCCTCCTGCCTACAGATGGAGCCCACCTCCCGCCCCTCATTCCTGGAAATCACGCAGTGCCTGGAGAGCATCCTGCAGCACCAGCTGGGCGCTGAGGGTGCTGGGGCCACCCTGTTTGGCATCGGGGAGAGCCTGCCTGCATCTGGAACTGCAGCCACACTCAGTGGTACGTGAGCGCCTCGGGGACAGGCCAGGGTACAAAGATGGGGGAGTGTGGGGAGTCCCATCCTACCCCGTCAGCTGTAGGAGAAGGGGACAAGAGTGTGTGAGGTTTGTAGGATAGAGCTGGTCCTTGTTCCTCCCTTAGTTGGGCGCCCCTAAGTTGTTGGGTGCCCACAGCACCCCATATGGGGTGCTGGCTACTAGTGATACTGTCCTGTGCCCATGCCCAGGAGTGGCCGGGAGGTCAGCCAGCCACACTGAGCAGTCGCCCCTCCTTGAGCTGGGCACACATCACCTGCAGCCAGACCAGCGCCTGTCCCGCAGCCAGTCTGACATGTTCCCTTCCAAGTCACCTACCCTACTGGGGCCGCTGGAGCCTTACAGCGGGGCCAGGTCCAAGGAGATGTCTCCCCGTGTCAACCCCTTCTCCCAGCGTGAGGACCTGAAGGGGGGGAAGATCAAGCTCTTTGATACGCCGAGCAAGTCAGTCATCTCTCTCACCTTCGACCTGCCTCCCCCTGCCTCGCTGGAGCTCAGCACTCCTGTGACACCTGAGCCTGCCGTGGAGGTGCAGTGTGACTTCTCAGCACCCACCACCAGCCCCCGCAAGTGCCACTCTCTGCCCTGCTCTCCCGAGCTGCCCCACCGGGGGGGCCTGGAGCTGGGTGTGGGGTCCTCCCATCCCACTGAGGACCCCCAGCCCCCCGCCCTCCTTCCTCCCCCGGTGCAGGGAGGAGCCTCCAGCCCCAGGGCAGAGGAGCAGATGGACTGCGGCCCAGACAGCTCTCAGCCGCCGCAGCCCACCCCGCTCCCCCTCAACAGCAACTTCATCTGCACCGCCTCCTCGGGCACACGGCCCTGGCAGCCAGACGTGCGAGCCCCCAACGGGCTCCTCATCAACAACAACCACGTGATGGTCAGCAAACCACCTCTGGCCTGGGGCAGTGGGCTGGAGCACGGCTTCTCTGAGCTCAGCATCTCCTGCGCAGCAGCGCTGGAGCGGACGGAGTGCTCGGCCATGCTGCCTGGGCACAGCTCCGGTGCCATCCTGGAGCAGGACGAAGTGCTGCCCTGCCCTGGCTGCTGCCTGAGTCCCTTCAGCTTCAGCTTTGCCTCCATCTGCCACCGGCCAGCGCCCAGCCCGCCCCGCTACCAGAACCTCAACTGCGAGGCCAAAAGCCTCATCTGCCATGATCGGGGCCAACACCAGAAAGCCCCGGGGCCAGTGCTGGCCGAGCCCAGCCTGAAGCTGCCGGAGGCACAGTCCTAGTGATGGGGACCCCAGGGAGTGGGGCTGCATCCAGCTGCCCCTCGCACCCCTCTGCAGCCACAGCACTGGGCAGTGCAGGAGCCTGGCACATCCCCACGGTCTGCCATCACTCAGCTCGTGGTGGCCACCAGTGGCCATGGTGCCAAGTGCTGTGGCTGCTGCGGTGCTGCCCAGGCACTGGGGCACCCACCCCACCAGGATCAGCCTTGGGGATCTGCAGGGAACCCTGGAGGTGGGCTGGGTCTCTGCTGGGGACCAAAGTGCAATAACACCGCTGCCCTGAGCACTGCCCCAAGCGGCAGGGCTGGTCCCCCGCGGGGCCACGGGGCTCAAGCCCTGGATCCAGGACCCCCTTTCCCCAAGGGCTCACCCCTCTGCAGGCTCTCGCAGAGGGATATACAACGAGCCTTGGGAGAGCTAGAAGTTCCTTGCACCCAGGCGGGTGAGAGGGACTGGGCTGGGGTAGAGAGGTCAGCGTGTGTATGTGTGTTTTTGGGGATCCTGGGGGCCTGGTGGGTGAACCCATGTGTGTCCACAAACGTGGGGAGCACAGCCAGTCCCTGACATGGGGAGAAGAGGGCAGGGGACCGTAGAGGGGCAATGCCCATGGGCAGTGCACGGGGAGGATTGCCAGCACTGGGGTTGTCCCTGCCTGGCCGGTGCTGAGGGTTGAGTGCTGAGTCGGCACAGCGCCTCACATCTCCCTGGCACGCAGTTTTGGGAGCAGGATGCTGGCAGAGGGGCCAGGATGCCATCCTGGCATCATGGGGATGGGGCCAGTGGGCAGCACAGCTAGGCTGCCTGGCCCCCGGCAAGGGTGGGAGCCGGCTTTCCTCCCTCCTGCACAATGCACTGGTGAATGCAGAACTCTTTGTGTTTTTTATTATTATTATTATTATTAATAATAATTGCTAGTAATATATACCCAGCTTATTTAAAGTGTTCAATAAAAACTGAATGTCCCAGCAACTCAGACTGCTGGTTCTGTCTCTTGGATGCACATCAGATGTGGGCCCAGAAAGTTCTCGGGAGCTCCTTCAAAACTGTAAACGAGCATGGCTCAGCCCAAGATCTCAACTCCCCTAAAGCGCCCATCTCAGTTGAGATGGCTTCAGACAAATTCCTTTTCATTATTTAGGTTCTTTGGGGTCATGCCCTTGAGTCCGTGTTTGCTGTGGTACACAAGAAAGCAAAGAGCAGACGAACTGGGTCTCTTTATTTCTGTAAAGTGGGTTCAGCCAGCAGACAAGACAGACGAGTGACACATGCCCACTCCAAAAAGCCTGCCTTTAACACACTCTTGCTCTTCATGCAAGCTCACTCATGTAGCAGTTCATGAACTATATATGGCACACACAGCCTCATCATAAACCAAGAGCATTTTCGCCTGGTTGAACATAACTTCCTCTGCTCTCACCTGGCCGCAGTGTTACATCAGGGCTACTTTGCTTAATCTTCACACGTGCACGTGTGTAGCAGCTATTTAAAGTCCTGATGAGTTGTCTCGCAAAGCGTCAGCCTGCTACGCTCAGTGCCTGAATTAACTTTTGCTTTTGAAAGGCACAGTCACACCATGGGACCCTAAAGGTCGTTGCTCTACTTTCTAATTAGCGCAAAAAAAAAATCCCCAAACGTCAGCACAGGCTCTGGCCAGTTCAGGCTCAGCTTCCCTCCTTGGCTGCTGAGGCTTTGCCGAGGCCGTTGAGTGCTGGGTCATCTGAAAGCCGTGGCCAAGCTGCTCCTGCAATGGGGTCAGGCAGAAAATTCCTGCTGTGGAGAGGGGTCTGTGTGGGTGTGGGGCTGTGCTGTCCCCAGCTCCCACTTCTGGCATGCCAGCACCACAGCTCTCTCCGTGCTGGGGTTTGGCGTGGCTCCAGCATTGAGTATCAGTGCTTGGTCCATTCTGCAGCCAGTTCTGGGCTCCCCATTGCCCACCAGCCCCAGGAAGACCCAAAGTGTCCCATGCAGGTGTGGGGTGGGCTGTGGGGGCTTTACCACTCAGCCAGAGCACATCAGCTGAGTCCAAGGGCCACTGGGCACTGGTGGGAAGGACCTGGGTGGCCCAGGGGCAGTGGGTATGAGGGAAGTGGTTGGCTGGAATGGATGGGACATCCTGGACAGGGACACAGCAAGGCTGGAGCAGAGGCGGTGCAGGGTGCAGGTGCTGCAAGGGCAAGCAGAGGAGCGTGAGGGTGAAGGTGAAGATGAGGATGAGATGCTGCCCAGCCTCCACAACATGCAACAGAGCTGGGAAAGCACCTCGCCAAGGGTTTTCCCCCATCTTGCCCCTTTGCTAAGCCACAGCTTCAGCTCTTGAGCTACCTCAGACCCAGAACACCCATGGCAGCGAAGGGAAGGAGGCAGGTTCCTTCCAGCACAGGAAGGTGACTGCATTCCTCTACCTTTCCAAGGGAGGGGATCAACATGGCAGAGCTGCAGGCCTCCTGCCTTGCTCCAGGCACACCCCACAGGGCCCCAGACTCAGCAGGACATGGTGTGGGCAGACTCACCACAGCAGTGCTGGGGCCAGCAGCCATCATTACTTGAAAGGGAGGCTTGGCCCTGCTGCCTTCTCACAGATCCAGAGGTGCAAGTCAGTGGGACCAGTGCACTGGGCGGGTTTGATACTCCCACGGCTTATTATGGCACAGGTTCCATTCGATTTTGACTGCCACGGCCTGAATGGGGAAACAAAACAGGCACTGACAAGTTCTTTCTGCACACCCTGCCGAAGCAGCTGTGCTGCTGACAACTGCCTTTTGTATGCTGGCAGAGGAGGGGTCGGATGTTGCAGTCAGAGGGGGATCCCCCACTCCTCCCCTATGACTTCACAGGCTGAAAGCTCAGCTGATGCATCCCTGCACTTCCTCGGGCAGGCTGAGAAATACCACAAAAGGTTTGTAGTGCTGTGACACCACTTTAGCCTCTCCCCTCTCAGCCTGGCTGCTGGGCATTGTTCCTTGCCTTCAGTGGGGAGAGTCAGGTCATTCCTGAAGGCACCTGCATGACCAGAGGAGCTGACCTGAACCCTGTGGCTGCTTTGGGTTCATCCCCCATGGCAAAGCTGAGGATGGAGAGCCAGGTACCCAGAACCTGGCCAGACAGGTTTGTTCCTCCCCAGTGCCCTCAGACACTGCAAGAGGAAGCAGCAGAGAGCTGAGTAGGTGGTGCACGTGGCAGGGAGGAGCCCAGGACTCTCCACAGATGGGAAGGCTTGATCTCCCTTTGGAGAGGAATCAAGAAGGCTTGTGCATGATAGAGGTGGTGCTCAAGCACCTTGCCTAAGCCTCAAATAAAACCTGGGGTTCCTTCTGTCCACTCTTGCTGCCTCCTGCTTCACATGCCCACCCTGCCCAAGTCTTGGCTTTCCAAGACTGTGGGTCCTCTAAGCATCTCATCACACCCTTGCATCCACCTTCTCTCAGTCCCTGCTGCTCTGAAGCTCTTTGTTTACAGTGCCTGGAACAGGGTACTGATGGAATTTAAAATGCTGCCTAGAGCCATGCCAGAGGAGGGGAGTTTTAACAAGAGGCAGTACCTTTCATAAAGGGAGCCATCCACCCAGAACCAGGCCTCCGAGGCCCCCTCGCTCTCCGGGTCCTCTTCCTCCAGCCAGCCATAGTCGTACCAGGGGAAACTGCCCTTCTGCAATCCAATCCAGTATGGGACATCTGCATTCTTCAGGAAGGTCTGGAGAAGAAGAAAAAACACCTTTCCATGTTTTATTCCACGGCACCCAGGTACTTCCCGGGAGGGTGATCATCTCCCCAGGGAGCCCCTGGGGCTGGAGCTTCTTGAAGAAGGAGAGTTGAGCAGCCCTGGTGCCCAGCTCCAGCTTGGGAAATGTCCAGGGCTGCCAGAGCCTTTCTATCCCATGTCAATCACCAGCCATGTGCTCCAGAGAACAGCCTTGCACCCTCCAATATTTTGGCAGGACAGGGGGCCCCCAGAACAGTGCCAGCCCATCTGGGGACCCTGTGACTGGATGCAACATGTCCTGCCCTCAGCTCCCCCAGCACCCTACCGGCACAGTCCAACGACTCCAGGATTTGGTGACCAGGAGCTGAGAATAAGTCTTCTCACACTCATCTCTGCTGTCTTCCCACGTCTTCTTCTCCGAGGAGATGAAGAGACACTTGCCCCTGTACAGCAGCCAGCCCGAAGGGCAGCAATCTGTGGGTAGGGGCACAGCTCAGGGACTTGCTCAGCCTTAGATGCCTTGGGGGGAGGGAACAAGGAACAGCCCCACATCTTCCCAGCAGACATCAGAGGCTCAGCATCTGCTTCAGGCATAGCTTCAGCCCTTTACCGTTTTCCCACCATATGGCCAAAAAAGCCAGCTCTTGCCCCTTGGCACCTGCTGAGGGGGGCCAGTCACCTGGAGCACCCCATCCCTGCCCCACCATGACCCTACCTATAGCTGTGCAGGAGCGCAGGAGGGCCACGGTGCTCTCGCTGGCGTTGAGCCTCCCCTGCACCTCGTGCACCTCCTTCTCCGTCTTGCCCAGGACCCCCGTGACGTGACGCAGCTCCATGTTCACTCTGTCCAGCTCCAGCTGGCTGATGTTGCTCTCACGCCATGCTCGCTGCAGCTCCGCTCTGGCCCATGCCAGCTCCAGCTCTGCCTGCTCCAGGCTCTGCTCCCGTGCCCTCAGCTCCTGGGACAGGCGGCCCTGCTCAGCTGCGTGCTCACGGGTGGTGTCCCGCAGGCTGCGGGTGACCTGCCAGTCTGGGGACAGAGTGGGTGAGCCCAGATGTGTCATGGAATGGTCCAGATGTGGGACTGATCCTGCTTGAGGCAGGTGGGGTGGACAGGGCAAGGCAGAGGTTATCCATTATGAATGGGAAAGGATGTGAAGGAAGGACACAGCAAGGAAGTGTATGGTTAAGGGTCAGGCAGGAGAGAGCTGGGTGAGGCTGGGTGGGGTGTAGGAGCAGACAGAGCAGGTCAGGGGCAGGGAGGGTGCAGCAGTATAAGGCTGGGCAATGCCAGGACAGGAAAGAAAAGGAGCAGAAATGGAGAGTAAGGTGAGGAAGATGGTTGATGGGAGGCAAATGAGGAGCTCGGGGATGTGTGAGGTATTTAGGTCAGCTTGTGGCAGGGCAGGGGGACTCAGAGGTGAGTGTGCATGAGCATGCCCCTATTCACACCCCAGTACACAGCACCCACCCCAGACAGATGTCTCCCTGACCCAACCGCTCCCTGCCCCAAATGTTCAAAGTCCCCCAACTCACAGCAAGCCCCCAGGGCCACAGTGGCCACCAGCAGCAGGCAAGTTGCCAGCAGACCCACAGGGATGCACCACCGATGGTACCAGTGCCCTGCACAACACAACAGACAACAGACATCACCCAAAGAGCTGGAAAACCCCTGGCAGCTTCCAGACCTCCTTCCTCAGGCAGCAGAGTGGTGGCATGATGGTACAGGTAGCATGGTGTGGGTGATGGGAGCGGGAGGACCCCAAAACACCACCCGCTACCCACACCAGAACCACCCTGGGTCTGCTGGAATCCAGCCGGATACTCACGTGGGCTGGGCTCTGCCCCGTCCCCATCCTGCCCTGCCAGGGCCGGCTGCGTGTGGTCATAGGGGCTCTCTGCCTCATTCATGCCGAGGGCTGTTGGAGGAAGGCAGGGGAGAGCAGCTGAGGCCGTGGGGCTGGGCAGGGGAGGGACAGCGAGGTGGGGCCAGTGGACTCTCACCTGCGTCCAGCGCCTGGCTGGCCATGCTCCGGCCCCCCATCACTTTGGCAAACCTCAGGTCAGCATAAAGCTGGGCCATGTGGGCAAACGTGGGCAAGTCCTGAGCCCTGCTGGCTCCCGCTCTGCGCTTGGGATGCCTTTCTGAGACGTCCCAGTTCCCGGTGATTGCGCCGTCTCTCGGAGGTGCAAAGGAGAAGTGCAGACAGCATCTGCAGAAGGAGAAGTTCTCTCTGCACTGTAGCAGATGGGACCAGTGAGGCACGGCTGCGGGGACCAGCACCCTCTCATTGGTCCCAGAAACAATGGCCCGTCCCCTCCCACGTCCTAAAAGTGCTCATGGTCTCCCTCAGCACAGGGCAGGGCCGGGGCAGCACAACCAGATGCCACAGCAGTGGCAGAGCAAAGGATAGACAAAAATCCATGGGCTAGGGGAGAGCTGTGGGAGTGTGGGGCAATCCTGAATAAAGGAGCAAATTTCCATCTCTCTGTGGAGGGCCAGAGGTCTTCACACACAGAGATTTCCCCTCCCAGCCTCTGAGAATTTCCCTATGATGTATTTTGTTTCACTACCTCTCATCCCCTCCCTGGTCCCCTCGAAAGAAGACCCCAGCTTTGGCACTGCTCCAAAACAGTCCCAGAGAGTTACAAAAATCAGTGACATCCACTTTGCATTCCCTTCCCAAGACCACAGTCCCAGCACTCACAGCACCTTCTTGGTCCCTCCAGGCCCTCAGCATCTCAGAGATCTCTACTGAACTGCATCCAGAGAGGCCCCAAACCCTCCCACTGCTCCACTGCCTGCTACTGCCTCCCACTCCCTTCCAGTGCCTTCTCATTGTCTTACAGATGGCCACATGGGCGCATCTGAACACAGCCAGCCCCTGGGACAGCACTGGAGGTGCACAGTGGTGTTGGTGGAGCACAGCATTACAAGGCCACTGTCCACCATCTCTGCAAGAGCAAGGGAAGTTCATCAGTGGAGAAAGGCAAAAATCAAAGCCAGTTTCAAAGTTGACAGGAGGTTTAGAATGCCAAGAGTTGGGCAGACACTACTCAATCTCCTGGAAGAAAACTAAGCATGTCCTCCTGGGCACGTAGTTGCCCAAACCCAGGCAGGACATGCAGGGGAAAGGCCAGTGGGATTTATTGGATGACCACCCAATGTACCTCCTACTAGTTGGAAGCACTGGTCTGGGGCAAGGGGAGAGCAACGGGACCATTTACCATGACCTTTCTGTGTTTGGGATGTGGTTTTCCATAGCGTACTTGCTGGCAGAGCGGAGAGATGTGGCCGTGATGAGAGCAGAAGTGAAAGCTCATAGTGCAATGTGGAAATCCCTTTTAGGCACTGGGGCTGCGATTCTCAGATCGTGGAGCAGAGCCCAAAGAAGAGTGAATCTCCATCGTAGATGGGGTCAGCAGCAGAGCTCGTGTTCCCATCTGGAAGCCAGACCTGCTCTCCCCTGCCCTAGGGAATTTGATCAAGTCCCTGTAAGATAAGCCCTACAGCTCTGCCCCATGCCCGAGCTGCCCCACCCCAATGCCGCCCCAGGGGACACCGAGCAGTTTCGGGGTGTGGATGCCCGGCCAATGGCAGGGCGCGGGTGCCGTGGCCGTACTTTCCCCTTCACCGCACCTCAGCACACTTCTCCTTCTGCAGAAACCAGCTGCATTCTTCCTTTGAAGCAGAGCGGAGCCCCCAGGGCCATCGGGGCCGCCCGGGGCATGGCACAGAGTGTGGTCTATGCCGACCTGAAATTTGCCGCGGGTCCCCCATCCACCGTCCCCGATGACGATGACAGTCCCTACGAGAACGTGCCGCTGGGGCCGGTGACAGCAGCGCTCAGCCCAGGTGGGAACCGGGCGCAGCCGCTGCCGCGGGGACGCCCCGGCG
>JAHLSL010013733.1:13147985-13158972 GCA_025920805.1 Petroica traversi | reverse complement strand
CCGCGGGGTGGGGGCAGCCGGGAGGCGGCACCAGGAGCGGGGTCGGGCTGTTCGAGGGACAGGCTGCGGGAGCGGCCAGGGAGGAGGGGTGGCTGGGGCTGAGCTCCGGGGATCTTGCTTGGCCACCAGGAGCTGCCTCCCGCTGCCTTTCCCGCTGCCTTTCCCGCTGCCTTTCCCGCTGCCTTTCCCGCTGCCTTTCCCGCTGCCTTTCCCGCTGCCTTTCCCACTGCATCCCACTATCTCTCCTTGCATCCCCTTGCCTTTCCCACTGCCTTTCCACAGCCTTCGCACTCCCACCCCTTCCCATGGTCTTGCTCCTGTCTTCTCTCTACCAGCCAATGCCTCCCACTGCCTCCCACTCCCAGTCACTGTGTCCCAATTCCTCCCACAGTCTATCCCACCGCCTCCCACTCTCTACCACTGCCTCCCATTTCCTTCCACTGTCTTTCCACTGCTTCTCATTGCCAACCATTGCCTCCCTCTGCTTCCTAATCCCTCCGACTGCCTCCCTGACACTATCTCCCATTCCTTCCCAATGGCTTCCCACTGCCTCACATTGCCTCCCCATTTTATTGCCACTGTATCTCCTTCCCTCCCACTGCTTTCCAATGTCTCCCCTCCACTTGCCACCATCAGGGCTTCCATTCCCTTCCCACTGGCACCCCCAAGACAATTTCCATCCACAGCCAGATACTCTTATCCTACCCTCTCTTGCAAGAGCCATGCCCCAGACAGGACTCCATGCTCATGTCCAGCTCACCCACTCTGTCCCCAGACTGGCAGGTCACCCGCAGCCTGCGGGATACCACCCATGAGCACATGGTCGAGCAGGGCCGCCTGTCAGAGGAGCTGAGGGCACGGGAGCAGAGCCTGGAGCAGACACAACTGGAGCTGGCGTGGGCCAGGGAAGAGCTGCAGCGAGCACGGCATGAGTACAACATCAGCCAGCTGGAGCTGGAGAGCAGGAATGCTGAGCTGGGGCATACCCAGCAGGAGCTGGCTGTGTTGCAGGAGGAGATGCAGGTGGTGCAGGGGAAGCTCAACAGCAGTGAGAGCACTGTGAGGAGCCTGCGTGCCTGCGTGAACACAGGTAGAGCCTGATGGGGTTGGGGCACAGGTGATGCTGCTGTGAACATGCGGGGGCTGAGCTCAGCCAGGCTGAGCTGCCCAAGCATCCATGGAGGGATGAGTGTCTGAGCTGTGCCCCTGCCCCCAGATTGCTGCCCCAGGGGCTGGATACTCTACAGGAGCAAGTGTCTCTACATCTCAGTGGAAAAGAAGACCTGGCAGGAGAGCGAGCAAGACTGCATAGAAAAATCTGCTCAACTGCTGGTCCAAGATGACTGGCCAGCACTGATAGTGCCAGTAAGAGCAGGGGCATTTTGGTACCCCAGGAGGGTGGGGCAGGGCAGAGCCCCTCGGTGCCAGCTGCAGCAGTAGCTGTGGAGGGGCTGGGGTGGCACCATGAGCCCTGGTTCCCATTCCGGCAGTCACGGGGGAGAAGCACAGCCAGCCTTAGGGCTCCTCGGCAAGTGCTGGTCATGAGCAGGTGGCTGACAGATTCTCTCCCCCCCAGCATTTTGTGCACGATTCTAAGGCACGCTATTGGATTGGAGCAAAAAATTTTTATGAGAAGAGATCTTCTGGACGGATGGGCAGCGAATACTCCTTGTAAGTGCAAGAGTCCTTGGTGCAAGTACCTGCCCTTTTGCCATGCTAGAAAGGTGCTGTTTTGCCCCTGAGACACCTCTCAATAAAGGGGTTGATGGTCCCATGAGCAGTGCTCCAAGGGAGGGGGATGAGGGTAGAGCCAAGCTGTGGGGTGCACTGCCAAATATCCAAGTGGCAGAGAAGAATAGCAGGAGGAGGAGGAGGATTGTGGCACTTCCTCAGGCTGGTCTCTGTGCCTTGCCTGCCCCAGCAGAACTGGGATCTGTGGGAAGTGGTGTCCACAGTGGGGAGGTTGTCACTGCTGCTCTGAGATGTGCCCTCTTTCCTAGGAGACGCCATAACTCAGACTGCTGGTTAGTAGTTAATAAGGAAGTATGGAATTCATGGTGCAAGACTCCCTACCAGTGGATCTGTGAGAAATCCCCAAAGCTGAGCAGTGCATCTGAGACCCGACCACCTTTTCCAGCCAAGGACTGACTGCTGCCACCCCCCTCCATCACTGGACTAAGGAACAGGACCTGGGGGTGCACCCTGAGACATTGTCCCCTGAGCACACGTTGCCTCAATTGCGCTACAAAACTGCTGGGAAAGAGTGTCTCTATTTTAAAGCAAGGGTTATGGAAAATAGACCTTATTCCCCTCTGCCACACGCATGCATACACGTATTATACCACTTTGTACTGTGCTTCTGCATGTCCCTGCGTGCCCCAGCCAGTGCAGCTCTGACTCAGGACTCCAGTGCAGAGCCCAGTTCCCACCTTCTTTGTTACTCCAAGGGTGCCATTTGCATCTTTGTGGAGCTGAGGGATGACACACTGATGTCCTCAACCTGTCCATTTTGGGGAGACCCATGGAATTACAGCCTGTCCCTTCTCTCAGCATTGACAGCTCTCATCCTGCCCTTTCTCCTGCATTCACCACCTGCCCAGGGCTTTGGGCTGGGTCCTGCCTGGAAACAGTGCTGGCAGGGAGAAAATGCTGGGAAGCTCTGAAACCATTTAGGAGATGTGGGAGAACGGGGGAGCTTTGAGAACATGGTGGGTGAATGAGGAAACCCTGAAACCATGGGAGAAAAACTAGTGCAATGAAGAGCCCTAAGACTGTGGGAGGCAAATGTGGGAATCCTGAGACCATGGAGAGAAAGGGGATGCAGTGCAGCTGCAAATGAGGGTGGTCCTGAAATATGGAGGTGCACTGATAAGCCAGTAGGACAGAGGAGGGAGCACTGGAGAGACTTGGGAAGATGGGGGAAAGGGGAGACGCCATCAAGGGGAAAGATCCCTAAGAATGTGGTGGGACCTGATCTGTCAAAGGAGGCTAGTGAGAGATTCCTGTCCAGGACCCAGCTGGGGTGTGTGGGGCAGTGCAGAAGCAGTGCTGAGCCTCTCTGTCTCACTCAGTGTTTCTGCAGAGAGGGGAATGTGCTGCAACCATTTTGCAAAGCTGGACTTGGAACAGCCAGCACAGCTTCACCACAAGTCTTGTCCAACTAACCTGGAGGCCTTCTACAATGCACCGATTGCATCAGTGAACAAGGGGAGGGCTACACATCTTCTTTCTGGACTTCTGTAAAGCCTTCAGCACAGTCCCCCTCTAAATTGGAGAGAAATTGATTCAATGGGTAAACTGATCAGTGGGTAAGGTTGGACAGCTGTTCCAGACGATAATGGTCAATGGCTCAGCGTCCTGATGTGGACACTGGTGATAATGTTGGCCCTCAGGAATCCACCTTGGGACCAATGTTATTTAGTACTTTTGTCCACAACATGAACAGTGGGATCAGGTGCACCCTCACCAAGTTTGCATGTGACATCAAGCTGAGTGGTGGTTTGACACACCTGAAGGATGGGATGTCATCCAGAGGGACCTGGATGAGCCTGAGGAGTGGGCCCATAGAAGATCATGAGATTTAACAAGGCTAAGTGCTGTTTAGTTGCACCTGGGACAGGACAGCCCCTGGTATCATCACAGACTGGGCATGGACAGACCCAGAGCAGCCCTGCCCAGAAGGGCTTGGGGGTGCTGGGAGTGAGAGGCTGGACATGCCCCGGCCATGGCACTCACAGCCCAGAGAGCCAAACGTGTCCTGGGCTGCACCCAGAGCCCCGTGGGCAGCAGGGCAGGGAGGGGATTCTGCCCCTCTGCTCTGCTCTGCTGAGACCCACCTGGAGCTCTGCATCCAGAGCTGGGCTCCCAGCACAGGAGGGACAGGGACCTGCTGGAGTGAGCCCAGAGGAGGCCACCAAGGTGATCAAAGGGCACTTCTACTTTGAGGAAAGGCTGAGGGACTTGAGATTGTTCAGTTTGGAGAAGAGAAGGCTCCAGGCAAAACTTATTCTGACCTTCCAGTAATGACAGGGACTACATGAAAGCTGGAGAGAGACTTTTTGTTACAAAAGCACAGGGAGAAACGGCTTCAAACAGAGAGGGCAGCTCCTGGGAGATCTTCCACAGAAGGAAGCTGGGGGAGCCAGCCCGATGGCATGGCAAGGCTGGGACTGGATTGCAGAAGGTCCCCTGCGATCTCAGCTATCACAAAAAACAAAGATTTGCTGTGTCTGGCTGTCCTGGAGAGTGCAGACGTGGTCTCCCTGGTGCTCACAGAGGACCATGCTCCCTGCTCCTGAAGCCTGGAGCTCCAGGCTCCACTGCAACAGTGTCGTAGTTGCCACTAAAGGACACACTGCAGACCCCATCCAGCCTGTGGTTCATGGCTTCCCCAGGCTGGTTCAGCACAGCTGCCTACTTGCCCGTCTTGATGTGTGGGGCTTCTCCTTTCTTCCCAGCTGCAGGATTTGCACTTTATGCACTTCAGTATCAGCAGGCTCCCATCAAACAATTTCTCCAGGCCTCTCTGTACCCCAGTCCTGCCCTCCAGTACACACACTAGTGTTTAGTGTTCAGCAGTGTTCAGTACTGCCCCACAGCTGGCATTGTCTGAGGCCACCCCCAGCCCATCATCCAGTGCACTGATGAAGGCTCCAAGGAACATAAATCCCAGGATCAGCCCTTCAGCGATGCTGCCAAGTGCAAAATGGCATTCCTGACACCCACTGCAGCCCTCACACCATTCAGGTTTTCCACCCACCCTCTTCTTCTGACCTCATATATCCCCACTTTGCCAGTGAGGAGACCATGGAAAACCATGTCCCAGACTTCCAAGGTTCATGATAAACAACCCCCATTACTCTCCCTTTATCCACAGCCCATTGTTCCCACAGCAGCAGGCAGGCCAGACAGGCATCACCTGCCCTTAGTAAATCCTGCCTGGCTTTCCCCATCCATCCTGTTACAGACATCCCCTTGCTGAGGAACACCTCTGCTCCAGGCATCTGGGTTTGCAGGCTGCAGTGAGAGATGCAGATGGAAGTGCAGGCTGAGCTCTGGGTGGGAGCCCGAGGCAAGAGGCTGTGAAATTCCAACCCTTGGGACAGCAAAGGGCAGGAAGATGAGTGGGGCCAGATAGATATATGGACACTGAGACACACAGCAGGAGGTAGGAACTGCTGAACTTTTGGATAACAAAGGAGAAGGGGTGAGGAAAGCAAGGTGGATGGACACAGAGAGGGGGCGGGGGAAAGAGAGGGCAGGAGAAGAGAACAGAGGAGGAGGAGCAAGGCATGGGCAGTGAGGGGATAAAGGCCCAGGGGCTCCTTTGTTGGGAGTTCCTCCTCAGAGGAACCATCTCAAGCTGTTTCTGTGTTACTGTGCTGTGAAGAAATGGCTTTGTGGAACAAGAGATCTGACACTCTTCCAAAGACCCCATGGTCCCACTGCCATCACCCAGTGCTCACCCAGTGCTGGGGTATCCCTGTGGCAGTGAGCACAGCTGGGTTCTCACCCAGGCTGGACACTGCCAGCACCAGCCCCAGCAGCAGGTTCTTGTGGTGAATGTCATCCTCAGTGGGGTCTGCAGGGCACATGGGGCAGTGAGCAGGAGCCTCAGCAAACTGCAGGTCAGCCTAGGCCACGCTCTGGGCCATGCAGGCAGCTGGGCAGCAGCACTCCAGCAACGCAGTCCTGCCCTCCATTGTGGTCAGGCAGCAGACTGTGGCTAAGACCACACTGCGTGGAGACGCATTTTCATTCGCAGAAAAGCAGAAGCAGTTGTTTTATTTGCAAAAAGTGGGGTTTTGTCCCTCTGTATGCTCTTGCTTAGAGGGTGGGGGGTGAAGGAGCTCCCTCTGGGGCAGCAGCCTCTTCAGGCTGTGAAGAGCCCAAGTTCATGGGTACAGGCCACAGCAGGGCTACACTTCCCCATCCATCACCTTCCCCCTCCCAGTCCTGCTCGGGCTGACAAGGTGCACTGACTGTGAGGGCTTGGTCTTCTGCATGTGCTGGGAGAGAGTCCCAGCAAGATCTGTGTCAGAGCTGCAAGCTGCTGGAACAACCCAGTGGTCTATGCTGAAACCAAAACAGCCTCTGGGATCAAACAACTCCAGATCAAGCCCCAGCAGGCCTTTTAGGCTCTCACATATCACCCAGCCTCAAAACAAAGAGAAGGAACCTCCTCAGACTGGGCAGTCACCAGCAAACAAGCTGTTGCCCAGCCTAAGTCCTCCATGGCAGAGGCAAAGGGTCACTTCTCAGCAGCATGCCCCAAGAAGCAAAAACCCCAGGCAGCCACCATTATCAGAAAGTCCAGAGTTTTCATGGGCCAGTCTGCCCAGGAGCTGCTTCATGTTGCCATTGGGCCATGGAGATGCTTAAATTGCTGCTGGCTGAATGCTGGCTGCTGGCCAGAGAGCAGCAGATGCAATTTCCCACTTGTCAGTGATGCAACTGAGTCTGAGAGCTGGAGGATGCACCTCCATCCTATTCACCCCCATACTCCAAAGCCAGCTGCAGTTATTGGCAGAGTTTATTGGCAAAGTGCAGAGTTCCTGGGGTAAAGAGAGTGCATGGGAGGCAGCCCTTGCACAGGTCAGACAGGGAACAGGGTGGTGACACAGCCTGGGGGTGCCCACGGCCATCAGGGCCTCACACAGCTGTAGGTGGTGTTTCCCCAGAGGAAGGCAGGAGGTGAGGACTGGAGCCACGTCAGGGTGGCTGCCCTCTGCTTGCAGACCCATCTGAGGGTTTCCGTGCATGCCCCACCTGACAGCCCCAAGCCTGACACCCTGCCACAGGCCTGGAAAGCCCTGGTGTAGCGCTGGATGGGGAAGATCCTGCCAGGGAAAGAGAGGGCTGAGATGAGATGAGATGAGCAGGAAGAGCTGAGGCTGTTCTATCAGGAATTTCTGCAGTCAGGACCAGACACTGCACAGGGATGCTGTGGGGGTAAAGTTCACCCTCCCCATGGAGCACAGTCTCCTGCCAGCCTCCCCCCAATGATGCCCTGATATCCCCAGCCCCATCACTCATTAACTATCCCCAAGTCAATCCTAGCAGGGATCAGCACCAAACTGGGACCCTGCTTTTGGGGGATCCCCTGCAGCCCCTCACCCAGGCAGAGTGTGGGCGTCAGGGTCAAGGGCCTGCTAAAAATGCCCCTTCCCTAAAATGCCCCAATGCAGTCCTGGGAAGAAAAGAAATGGCCAAAATATGGATCACATCCTTGCATGCCTGTCCCCACCATCTCCCTGAGCTCTGACGCTGGAACCTCTGCAGCCTTGGTTGGAAACAAGCTGACAGCCTCACCCTTCCAGCGTGGTGCCATCCAGCCACTTCCAGTCAGACCTGAAGCCGTCCTGCTTCAGCCCCACATGAAAGGCTTCCATGTTCGCTGTGCGCACCAGGAAAGCCTAGCACAGGAGAGGACCACATCAGCCCCCGGGGGACATCCAGCCCAGCCACACAGCCAGTGATGGAGCCTGTGTTGTATGGGCACAGCACGGCCAGGTCCCTGCCTGGAGGCTTTGATAGGCTTTGGGCACATGGACCAGGGAGCTGGGACAATGCTGTGGGTAGGACTGCTGAGGGACCATGAGGTGGTCACCAGGACAGCCCAATGCTCACAGGGAGTTGGACAGGCCAGGCTGGATGCACTCACCAGGGTGGTGTTGGCTTGGATGGTGACCAGCTGTGCCCCTCTGGAGCAGCAGTCCTCCCTGCTCTGCTCCCAGCTCTTTTTGGCAGAGGAGAAGTAGTAGCACTGCCCCGCATCCCAGAGCCATCCAATCGGGCAAAACTGGCATGGTCCTGCACAGCAGAAACAGCAGCTGAGATGGGGCAGCTGGCAGGGACTGCCACCAGCCCCCAGCCCAAGGGACAAGAGAGTGGCAGAGGGCAGTCTGGGCACCAACCAACCCAGTATGTTCATATGACTGCCCCACAAATACCTTCACTTGGGAACTCAGCTCCAAACCTTCCAGTCCCAGAGCCCTGGAAAGAGGGGCTAGCTACAGGAACATGCTGGCATTGGGCAGGGTGGGGAGCTGCAGGTTTGGGGAGACGATACAAACACAATTTCCAAAGTGCTGGGAACTCAGTCAAGGTTTCAGCTGCACCAGAAGCTGATGCCATCTGGCACTGGGATGCTGGTGGCATCCACAAGCCTGGTGCTGGTGGTGTGCCCAGGTAACACTGAGCTGTTTGGGGTCATCTCTTCTGAAGGAGTCCCAGCAGTTCAGCCTGTTCAGCAGTGCTGGGGCAGCTCTCCATGCCACAAGCCAGGGAACAGGCAGTAAGGGGGAAGGAATATATAGGGATGGAGCCCAGGGAAACATCCTTGAGTAATGGACAGATCATGCTGCTTGAAAGAAGCAGTGAAGCCCTCTCCAAACCTTATCCAGGAGCCCACCAGGCTCTCTTACCTTCCAGTGTCTGTTTCCCATAGCTGGGGCCCTCCTCTGTACTCCAGAGACCGTGGGTGCAGCTGGTTTGTTGTTGCACTAAATCTACAGCAGAAGAGCACAGGTGTGTCTCAGCATGTCTGTGCTCCTGCTCCCATGGGACACCCTCGTGGCTGTGGATTAGGGGTGCCCTGCTTTAGGTACACAAAGCCTGCCAAGGTCCTTGCAGATTTTGCTCTGCTTGAGAGCCCTCCACGCACCAGGCTTTCGGGGAAAGCGCTACTTTCAGTTTCAGTATCAGCACTCTCCCTCCTGCCTTCCTTTCACTGCCATGTGATGGAGTGGCTTTCCCCAAGCCCACGCTGTCGCCCCGGCTTCCTTTTCCAGCCACGTAGGTGGTGTCTTGCTTCACCAACTTTCCTGCTTGCCCCAGAACCCTCAATGCCCTCAGCCCCAAGCAGAAGGGCACAGCTCCATGGGGAAGCTGCAGCTCAGTCTGTTATCTCACAACTGCTGTGGTGCCACCCCTGACCCCAGGACCCCCCTCACTGAGATTTGGGCACTGGATGGCCTGTACTTACAGTGGAAACTCAGGCTGACAAGGATGATTTGTGCCAGCAGGAGCATCAGGGAGAGGAGACCCAGGCTGAGGGCTGCCCAGCACCAGGGCAGGCGCACTCGCTGCTGAGGAGCTGAGAAAAAGAGTTAATGTAGATCAGGGGGGCTTGGAGGGTGCAGTGGGGAGACCCTGAGGGAGGAAATATCTGTGAATCCCAGGTGGGATGTCAGGAGGCAGTGGGGGAGCCTGGGAAAGTGGGGTAGAGCCCTTTTGCAGCAGCTTGACTGTGCTAGAAATTATGTCCCTGCACATAATGCTGTGGCATGGGGGTGCAGTGGGCATTCCCTGCCCTTGAGCCTCTCCTGCCCTCCCACTCCAAGAGCAGGCAGACTGCAACAGGCCTGGAAGAGAGAACACCCAAAAAGAGGGAGTGGGGGTAGCAGGTCTGGGAGGACATTTCTGGGGAGGGCAAAGGGCTACGGGAGGGCAGGGAAGCCCCTGAGAGAGTTGGGGGCCATTACCTGGTGTGGGGGGAAAGCGCAGATCAGCATACATGACACCCTCTGCCATCCCTTCCTTGGTCTCCTGCTCTGCAGCCCACGGGGGCAGCGGCAAATCCTTCCCAGCCCAACTTCTCAGACGGGCATGATGCAAAATATGAAGTGTCACTTCCTGGTGGCGTCCCCAGAGGCACCACCTGGGACAAAAGTCCGGGGGCGTTGTGGGGGGCTTGGGGCAAGGGGCAGCCCTGCTGAGCAGGAGGGAACCCCACACTCCTGTCTTTGGAGCAGCAAGTGGTGGGAATGGCTGCTGGCTCAAACCTGGAGCCAGGGCTGGGCTGGGCAGCCACATCATGGAGTCACAGAATGATTTGGTTGTAAAGGACCTTAAAGATCATCTAATTCCAAGCTCCCTGCTAAGGACAGGGACACCTTCCACTAGACCAGGTTGCTCAGAGCGCCATCCAACTTGGCTTTCAACATTTCCAGGGATGGGGCATTCAACAGCTTCCTTGGGCAACCTGTGCCAATGCCTCACTACCTTCACAATAAAGAATTTCTTCCTAAAACAGGAAAAGCTGTATGAGAAGCAGCTGAGATCACTTTGTTTGCTCAGCCTGGAGAAGAGGAGGCTGAGGGGAGACCTCATCACAGTCTACAACTTCCTCACAAGAGGAAACAGAGGGGCAGACACTGATATCTTTGGTGATCAGTGACAGGACTCAAAGGAACTGTGTCAGGGAAGGTTTAGGTTGAATATTAGGGAAAGATTTTTCACTCAGGAGGTGTTTGGGCACTGGACCAGGCTCCCCAGGGAAGTGATCACAGCACCAAGACTGAGAGAGTTCAAGAAGTACTTGGACAATGTTCACAGGCACATGGTGGGATTGTTGGGGGTGTCCTGTGCAAGTCCAGGAGTTGGACTTGGATGATCCCAGTGGGTCCCTTCCAACTCTGTGATTCTGTGATGAATATCTAACCTAAACCTGCTCTCTGACAGCTGGAGACCATTCCTCCTCCTCCTCCTATCACTACACACCCTTTCAAAAAGTCCCTCTCCAGCTCTCTTGTAGTCCTTCTGGTACTGGAAAACTGCTTAAGGTCTCCCCAGAACCTTCTCCTCTCCAGGCTGAACAACCCCAGCTCTCTTGGTCTGATCTGCCCTATGAACTGTGAATGGAACACTGGGTATCCTTGGAGCACAGGACACTCTCCAAGGAGCAAGGCCAAGGGGCGTTTGCTTACAAGCCTTTTTTTTTTTTTTTCGTGGGGACGCAGCTTCATCTCAGCCCTGGAAAATGGGGAGCTGGGGTGCTCCTTTCCCTGCCCCAGCTTCCAGAGCTCCCGTGAGGGCGATCCCTGCCGTGTCCTCGCGTGGGGGAGCGGCAGAGCTCCCCCGATCCCCCGCGGGCGGACATCGACCCCGCTTCGCACTGGCGGCTTTTGGGAGAGGATATCTCATCCAGGACTACGTTTCCCAGCGGCTCCTCCCGGGGCTGCACATGCTCGATGCGCCTCCCGGC
>JAHLSL010013733.1:13127453-13142985 GCA_025920805.1 Petroica traversi | reverse complement strand
GGAGGGCTTCGCTCCCTCCTGCACCATTTCCTGCGAGCGGGGGCTGCGGGGCAGGCGCGGGGTGTCCTGCGGGGCCAGGCTGTGTCACTCGCACGGCTCCCTCTGCTGCAGGTTCGGCCCGCAGAGCATCCCCTGCCCCAGGCTTGCCGTGCCCCCTGCTCCCCTCCAGCTTGGGCTCAGGGCGGGGGCACAGGGCAGAGCTGGACCCCAGCGGCTTCCCAGCGAGACCCCACTCCTGGGATGCAGTGCGGGGGGCGCTTCCAGCAAGGGCACAGGGGGGTGCAGGTGTGGAAGGGTCAGAGACAGACACAGCGTCGCCTTTCCTGGGGGCGTCCATCACAAGCCCTGGCTGTGAGACCCTCCCCCTCCAGGCACATTCAGTGCATCTGCGCTTGCAGGGCTGGAGTGGCAGCCAGGAGAACACAGGGGGAAAGGGTGGGCTTCTTCTGGAGCATGAAATATGTTCTCCGGGCTGGAAATACAAAATTATTGTCCTGAAACATCTTTGGGCTGTGTCTGTAGTTGGCTGCTAGAAGCTGAATGCTCAGACCTGTGGCTGAGCACTGCACGGTCCTAACACTGCATCATCTTCTCTTTCCTGCCCCAAAGAGTTCCCCAAGGCTTGGGGTGTCCTGGTGATAGGTACACACATCCCCTGGACACAGCTCACCCCACAGCCCAGCTCCAGTGGCCACCCTGATAAAACCCTTGGCCACAGCAAAAGCACGAGGTGTTGGCATTAGGACCAGGACCTGGCTCTTGAGCCTTATGAAATCCTCTCATAATCTCCAAATACTGAAGGAGACATTTACCATGTTGGATGTGACTCCCACCAGCTCCCAGTACTCACATTGCCCTGTGTCCTCACACCTCTCCCTGTGACAGTGGTCAGTGTTCACATCTCAGTCCTCCTCTCTCAGGCTACGATGCTCAGCCTGCTGAACTCAGGCAGGGTGTCCCGAGGGATGGATGCCACTGGGCTCTCAGGCAACCCAGGGGGCCTTCAGACCCTTCCCTATTGCACTTTCTTTTAAAAACATGACGTTTTTCAATGGAAATAGAATCACTTTCACCAGTAGCTCTTGGTTGACAAGGTGGAACAGAAGGCAATGACAGAGTATTACGGCTCATGGGTCTCACACAACCCAAAGCAGCACCCAGAGTCTCCCCTGCCAAACAACCACCTAGATGGGATGCAGCACAACATGGATTAGGCAAAGTTATAGTTCCAAAATCCAGAAGTTAAGTGATGCAGGAGAGGGTATCTAAGGACAAGGAGATGAAACTGCTTTGATATGTATCAGGATGTTTATCTTGATATCAAAAGCCCTAGTTCTCTTTTTTAATGAAGTGGCTCCTCCCTTTGAAGTGGATCCGCCTGCGCTGCACATGGCTGCAGCTCAGGGAGATCCTGTGCAGACTTCGCCCTCCTCAAACGTTAATTTTTCCCCTGTGATTTGCCTGAAAATTATGAGAACAAAGTGAAAACTCCGGGATGAGAGCAGTCAAGCTGTCTTTGGACCCGCCAGACAGAGGATGGGGTCAGACAGGCTTTTGAAGGCAGGTTGAAGGCAGGATGCAGGGAGATGCTGTGTCTGGGAGCACTTGGCCCCTCCCTGCAGCAAGGACAACCTCGGGGTGTACATTTATGAGGTCCCTTGAGAGGAGGTGGGTGTTGCTCCAGGTCCTCCCCCACAACAGGGAGGAAGCCTCCGGCTCAGATTATCCATCTTCCCAACAGGAGACGACTTCATTAGTTAATTAGAACAACAATCCTCATGGGCTCATCGGGGATTTGTAGTTGAGCTGGCAGGAGATTTGTTGACTGCAGGCAAGCCCTGGGGCAAAGCTTCTCAGGAGTACTTGGCACACGGAGCCCTCAGGGACTTACCTCCCTTCCTGCTGAGCCAGGAGCCTCTGGATTGCACTTGTTCCAACCCCATTTAATTTTAGCCAAAAACATCCCTCTTCAAAATGCAGAGCCTAGTGTTTTAGCTGTGGAGGTGATGAAGCGCATTTATGTAAAGTAAGAATAATCTGTAATATTCCTCTCATTGTAGGCACCTCTCACAGTCCAACAGGAAGCTTCAATATAATTTCTTTAATGCAGTCTCCATTGAGAGCTCTGTTCATACATAACAACATATTGCTTAGCACTTGGAGAACTCCAGGGAAATTTTAGTGTTAGTGTTTGAGTGGGGGGAAATGATTTCTAAGGGAAAACTTTAATCTGCAAGACATAAAATCAGTGGCTTTGCATCCTATGGACAATGTTCTCAGCCTCTACTAACATGATTTTATCTTCCTCTGCAGGCTTGCTTCTTAAGATAATTTTATCCAGGCTTGCATTTGGTGTAACAGCTTGATTTCTGTTGGTGCAAGGCTGATTTCTCACAAGAGCAACTGCCTTAATTTCCTACCAGTTGACAGCAAGTGCAGCTGCATTTTGTACTTGCAGACTTTGTCCTTGCAGTCCCAGCACTTCCTCTGCTCACCAGCCAGGACGTGCCAAGGCTGTTCCTTCAGCATCACCCTCTGTGGGCCATAGAGATTGCTTTGGGGATAAAAACACTTGACTTCCTTGTCCTAACAGGAAGAGCTTGCAGGACTCAGGTCCTACCCCAAGATTCATCCGAAGGGGTAGATCTGAGCTGCAGCACTTTGATGCACCCCTGGACATCCCCAAACTCTCATTGCTATGGCAACAATTCAGCAAATTTAGCACTGCAAAATTATTTGCAATTTTAAGCTGTTGCCAGGATCTTCCTCAAAGGCTCTTTAGGGGTTGTTTTGCTCTGGTTTTTCATGTAACTTCCCCCCCCCCCCTTTATGTGCTCTTTATTTTGGCACTGCTCCCTTCCTTGAGGAATGACCTTTCCCACTCATTTACTCACTCCTCTCCTTGGCCATGCTGGCCTTGCAAATCTTGTTAAAGGACATGTTCATTTACTGGAAGTCTCCAGCATATGGATCTGAGCAGTTCTCATGCTGTCTGCAGGCAGTCTGCCCCCCTGGCTGCTCTATTAATTTCTCTTAGCAAGCTCCCTGATTTCTATGCAGTTCCCTTGATGAAGTTAAGCACGACTCAAGTGGTTTTTCCGCTCGACAGAGCAGGTCTTCAACAGCCCTCTTCTAAATTGCCAGGGATAAAGTCCTGAGTCCAGCCCCCCCGCAGGTTTCCCCACCAACCTCTCCAAGAAACTCAATTAACAGCAGCTGAAAATCGTGATGCTTTGCATCACCAGCATATTTTCCTGATTTCCCATGTCTCAGTGTCCCCCTTTCCTGTCTGCTGCTCCCTTCCAGCCATGTGACCATGGCAGCTGCTGTTTGTCCCTTGACACGTTCCCCCTGCAATGCTCTGGTCCCTGTGGGTACAGCCAAGCCTTTTGTCCCTCATCTCCACAGCCCCTGCCCAAACCCTCATGCCCTCCCATCCTTCTGTTTCCTCACTTCTCCAGGTGCTGTGACATGATGTGCTGCTGGGACAATGCTGGTTCTCAGTGCCCTGGGTCCCCCTCAGAACCCCTTGTCCCTGCTCTGGGTTGATTTTGTCATCTTCAGCTCTGTCTCACTTCTACAGGACAGGTACCCATGGCAGGGTGTTTCCCAGGAACAGGGACCCCATGGCACTGCAGATGAGCTTTCTTCATTTGTAGCTGTATCTCCCACTCATGAATGCCTGGCTCCCACCTGATCCTCACCTGGCATGCAGCAGACTGGGGCTGAAGCTTTGAGAGGTCCCTGATCCCATCCCCTGAAGGCTGGGGATGGATGAAGGGAGGATGAAACCTGGAGCTAGGGCATAGGAGAGAAGGAGGGATGAGCAAGCAGGCTGTGCATGGGTTTCCCCGGGGAAAATAGGGTCCCTTTGTGTGCACAGAGCTGCTCCCCGAGGCTGTCATGGTGCAGGCACTGCCTGCAGGGCTGAGGGACAGCCAGGGACCGAGCAGGGCAGGCAGGACCATGCCTGTGAGCTGTAAGGTGGTGCCAGCCATGGGTGATGGATGGGTCTGTGTGGGGAGGGCGGTCAAGCCTTGCTACTCTGATGGGAAAATCATCAAGTGGCTGCAGGGTGCTTCAGGCAAGCTACAAAAATAAGAGAGCAGCCAGGGCATCCTCTGAGCCCTTCATCATCCCCAGAGCAGCACAGTGACAGCCATGTCCAGCCAGGGAGCAAGCTCTGTCTGTACCCACCGTGGGATTTACACTGGCTGGGGTGGAAAGGCTTTGCCTCCCTGGGGTCTGGCAGCACGGTGAGCAGGAAGAATAAGGACTCCCAGGGCAGCCACAGGGGATCTGTTGCCTCTGGACCAGGATACAGGGAGAAAATGCTGAGCTGGGGACAGCAGGGTTACACATCCCTCCCTACACACCCGTCTGGGGACCCACTGACCCCCAGGTGACCTATCTGGTGACACCAACAGCCACCCACGGTGGTTAGCAGGGGTCACGGCACCCAGAGAGACCCCAAAACTTTGGATCTCTCGCCAGCCCCTGCTGCTACCTTGTCAGGCACACACGGGCAGGGAGAGGAGGAGGGATGCCGGGTCCTGCCTGCGTGCATGCAGCCTGCTGCAGGGCTCAATAATTCAGGCCTGACACATTAAAGTTGCATGGCATGCAGTTGCCATCTGCAACAACAGACTGCGTCAGGGCTGCTGGGTGACGAGTCCCGACAGCAGGCATTGGGCGGGCAGTGGTGGGAGGGTCCGGCAGCCCCCAGGGAGGGCAGAGTGAGGACAACAGGCAGAGACCCCTGCGGTGGGGACCAGGGTGGTAGGAGGTTGTGGCAGGAAGCAAAATACCAGTGTTTGGGATGCACGTTCCCAAGGAACTTGCGTTGGAGCAGGGAGTGCTGGCCCAATGGCACTGTCACCCAGCAGGCAGGGTGGAACTGGGGTGCAGGAGGTGTGTCTGTCCCCAGGTCCCTGCCACCACCTGACCTGGTATGGCTCGAATCCCGCCCCCATCCCTCTCCAGCGCTGAGGAAGCAAAGCTCTTCATCGGCTGTTCCGGGAGTTGGTTGCCATGGGGATGTCAGATGTACCTGGCTGTTATAGGGATACTGTTGCCATGGTTATGTGGTTGCTGTGCCTGGTAAGGCAGGGATGGAGCATCGGGAAAGCTGTTTACACTGGGGGGTGGGAGTCACAGAGACCCCAACTCTCTGAGCAGGAGGGGAAGGCAGAAGAGCCTTCACCCCAAGTGCATCCTCGTGGGACAGAAACTGGAGGGTATGGGAGCTATGACAGGAAAGCTCACTAGACCCCTGTGAATGGACACGCTGGTGCTCCTGACCTTGCGACAAAGCAGAGGTGACTGAGGGGATTGGAATCTCCCATGGTGTGTCCCAGCATGCTCCCAGACAGGTTTGGTGGGAGATGCACACGCAGCCCCTGTGCTGGGAGTCCCACAGGAAAGACCTGCTTCTCCAGCTTGGTGCCTGGAGCAGTGAGGAAAATCCCTTTCTGTCCTGCAGTTCTCTGTGTTCTGCCCTTGCAGTGCACCTCGATGTGCCCTGAGCTGTGCTGGCCTCCTGGGCTGGGGAATGGGTTCCTGCCCACCCTGGGACTGGGAGATGAAGTGAGAATGGGGATTCCCATGGCAGCCCACAGGCCCCCAGGGATGAGCTGGGCTGGCAGAGAATGCCTGGATCCCGTCCAGTGCTGCTTGGCCGAGCTCCCTCCCGGGCAGTGCGGTCGGATGCGTGGCCTGTCCTTGAGATGAAAAATGCAGTTGCAGGTTTAATTAAAAAGGAGAGGGAGCTCTGAGCCGCACCAGCAGCCCGGAAAAGCAGAGTCTAGCAGAGCTGGTATGTGGCTCCTCCAGGCTTCCCTGGGCTGCTCTGCTGGCTAAAACCCCTGCCCAGCTCTTCCAGGATGCCTCAAGGGTCCAATCCTGCTTGTGTCACCCCATGTGGGGCAGGCCAGGGGCTGTGCAGCTGCTTGCAAGGGAAAGCTCATCCCACCATCAGCTCTGTTATTGTAGAGTCTTCACAAATTTGACAAGCAGCAGGTTTGCACTCCAGCCCTACAGCAGTGAGGATGTGGGATGGGTAAAGATGCTGCATGAAACCCTGACACCTCCATGGTGCTGGGGTGCATTGGTACAGGATAAGCTTGTGCCCAGTGTGTACTCCACTCCACCCTCTTGCTGATGTGAAAGCTAAAGTTGAGCTCCTCACCCTCTGGGGGCTACTACTGCCAGAGGGGTGCAGTTGGACTTGGTGAAATGAGTAATGTTTTTATTTAAAAAATTAATCCTTAATCTGCCACCTGGCCAGACCAGACAGCACATCCTAAATAGCTGGAGGGGAAAGGAGAATGGCAGATGCAGGTTCCCCAGTCCTTGTACAAGGACTGGCCACCTGCCCAGGCTGCTCTGCACAACTCCACACCAGGCTGGCTCCCCATGGGCATATCCCTCACCATGGCCCAGAGACAGAGGCAGCAAACCCCTGAAGCCACCAGCACTACCATGGTCCTCACCAGCTCATCCCACCACCTGCTCTGCCAATCCCATCCTCACAGTCCTCTCCAGCTGCCCCCATAGACCCCCCAAGCCCACCTCGCTCTGGCCAGCTGGGGCCCAGCTCCCAAGCAGCAGTTTTAATTAGATTGCAATCCTATTACATAGCTGCCTGCCCGCCTGCAGTTGCTAATCCTGTTAAGCATCCAGTAAATCTCCCTGTGCCGGGCTCTGTCCCCAGGGGTACAGGGAGGGGGGGCTGCTGGTGGGTGGGCTCTGCTGAGCTAGGATCTGGCTGCTAGGATGCAGAGCTTTGCCTCAGGATTCCACCCTGAAGACCCCTGCAGGGCTGAGAAATTCTCAGGGGATTGGGGAAGTCCTCAGTGGGTTGAGAAGTGTCAGTGGAACTTTCCCTGTCCTCCCTGGTCCACCTTGACCCCGCTGAGCTGCTGAAGCAGAGTGAAAACCCCCTGTCCTTGAGGCACACACAAAGCCCAGGTGTCTGTCACCACACCATGATCACCACTGGCTGCAGTGGGTGCTGAGCCCACAGGTCTGATCGTAGCCAGATAAGGAGCAGGGGCTGAGAAAGGGCTGTCCCAACCGTGTCACAGGTTACAGTCCTGCAATGCCCCTCCCACTGGAGCCCAGTGCCCTGCAGAGACAGGGCTGGTGGCAACAGCAGAGTCACAGGGTCACTACTCCACTGCTCCTTGGGTGTAGTGACACGTGGGGTGCTGAGGCAGCCTGCCCCAGGCATTGGGGTGACACCAAAAAGATTGTGGGCTCCTGGAGATGTTGCCCTTGCAGGCAGAGCCCTCTCAGACCTGTGCATTGCCACAGCAGACAGCACCAGCATCACTCCCCTGTGGCACCTACCCCCACAGCTATGGCTCCCCTCAGTCCTGCAGCTTGGAGAGGATCCCACATGCCCTGATACAGCACAGTTGCTCCTGGGTCAGACATTACAGCCATCCTGTGAGAGCACAGTGCCCTAATAGGCATTCCAGCCTTGCAACCTAGCAGCTCCAGAGCAGCTCCAGAGCAGCTCCAGAGCTGCATCAGCTCTAGAGCAGCCACCACAGAGTAGCAGCTCTGACTGTGAGCCAGAGACTGTTGCCATTCCTCCCCTCCACACCCGCCACATCCCCTCAGCAACTCCATGGCCTGCCAAAGAGAGGAATTTGACCCAACTCAGCCTTGTGACCCCACAGCTCTGCCCCAGACTGAGCCACACCAACCCCTGGAGACAAGTTCAATCAGGCTGTAATTGGAAGAACAGGGTGGCACAGGTGGCTGCGTGCCTGCCCGGAGGAATCCTGGCACTCCCACAGATGGGCGGCCAGCAAAGAGAGGGGGTGCCAAGCCCCACAGGGCTGCTGTCCGTGACGGAGGAGTCTGAGCTGGCGTCAGCATCAGCTGGTACAAATACTGTTGATGGAGGCCACAGCGGGGTCGACGAGCCCCAGCTCCTCCTGCTCGTTGACACAGAGCTGGTACCCACATCCCTTGCGCCGGGGCAGCGGCCCCAGGCTCCGGCTGGGCTTGGCACGGGGCGGCAGCAGGAAGCCCACGCTGCCGGCGATGAGCAGGTGCCAGATGCTGTGGATGTAGAAGTAGTTCTCCTCCGTCTCCACGAAGGCGTAGAGCAGCACGGCCGCCGCCGCAATCAGCGCTCCCGGGCACAGGTAGAACGCCCAGCGCTTCCAGGTGGGTGGGTAGCAGTGGCGGCGACGGATGGTGCGGGCCGTCTGTGGTGGGGAAAGGACAGGCTGGAAGGGGGCAGGGACAGTGCCATGGTGGCACAGCCAGGCAGAGAGAGGGGCTCATGGGGAAGGGAGAAGGCAGCAGATGCTGAGTGCAGCGAGGGTGGGGACATAAAGGGACATCTTACCCAGGCGACGGCCATTATCCCCAAAGCAAAAAGGCTGGGCCCCAGCAGGTTCCAGAGCCCGTGACGGTCCATTTGAAGAGCCATGGAGAGCAGCATGGCTCCCAGCAGGTACAGCACCTGTGGGACAGTGGGGTACCCATCAGGATAAATCTCTTCCATGCCTGCCCTGCATGCCCCTTCCCCTCACTTGCCTGCTTGACTATGGGCTGGAGTCGGGCCATGGCGATGACAGTGACCCAGACAGACATGAGAGAGCCCAAGAAGTCACAAAACTGCAGCACATCGTACTCCATGATGCAGAACACCACAATGCCCGGCTGGTCACAGGCATGATAAAACTGGGGTGGCAGGGAAAGGGTGTGAGAGCTGCCCTGCACAGCCCCAGCCCCTCACCTGCCCCTCAGCTGCCCCACCCCACACTCACAGTGGAGAAGAACATGGTGAAGATGTAGACGGCAGCTTCTAGGAGGTAGTGGCTGCGGACAGCAATGGCCACGGGAGGCACAAACATGACATTGCTGAGGCACAACAGCAGCGTGGAGAGGAGCTGGAAGCCATAGGAGAAAGCCTCAGCGTTGTCCGTGCAGCCCCAACCGTTCCAGCCTGTGAGCAGGGAGAGCTGCTGTCACTGCTGTAGCACCCACAGGGATTGGGGGGGCAGAGCAGGGAACCCCCTTCCCAGCACCCTGCAAAGACCTGGCATGAAGGGGATTGCTGGGATACAAAACCCGCAAGGAGAAGGAGAGCAGGCTGGGGTCTGAGGGCCAGCTCTCACCAGCTTTGCACTCGCAGGCAGCGTACAGGTAGTTGTTGGTGCGCAGCAGCTTGCACTGGCCATAGATGCCACAGTCGTTGATGCAGGGGGAGAGGTAGGCGCGCAGGTACACCTCAGCTGTCACGTTGGTGCAGGGCTCAAACCTGCAGGGTGGGAGAAGGGGGTCAGCCTTCAGCCTGTACCCTTGAGGAGCTCCCAGCTCTACCAGAGCCACCAGTCGCACCCAGACTTGGCAGGAGATGGGAGACCCTGGGACTGAGCAGCTTTGGTAGCTGAGAGCTGTCCACAAGGATCCTGTGTGCTTCAGTTGTTTGTGCCAGCCTGGGTGAGCAGGAGGAATGTGGCCACTCTAAAACCCCTTCTGCCTCTAGAAGCACACTCAGCTGGTTCCTATTTCATTTGGATTTTGCTGTGCAAACACTGCAGCCTGCCCTGCAGTGCCCGGGTGTGAACCCGTCAGGAAGGACTGACTGTGACTGACAACTCAGCATGAACTAGAAATGCACAGAGGAGTCAGGGCAGGCACACCAACCCCACTGGCCTGTGCTGCCCATGCATAAGGCTCTAGGCACTGCCAGCACCTCCTCAGCTCCAGCACCAGGAGCACAGGCAGCCCCACAGGCCAACAGCACATTCCAGCTGCTGGCTGGGCACTCACAGGCACCTCAACATGCACAAGTATGCACAAAGTGCTGGCTGCTCATGTGTCTGCTGTCCACTGACTGTGTCCTCACACAGTCAAATCTGCACATGCATGTGTGCAGAACAGCCCTGACTGCTTGAACAAAGCCTCGACTGCTTGAACAAAGCCCTGATTGCTCGTGCAGAATAGGCACACAGAATATGCGCATGGAGCTGGCTGCACGTATGCACCCAAACATGCATGCAGTGCTGCATGCACCCTTGCCCCAAATATGCATGCAGCACCATCTGCACTCATGCATCCTCACAGGTACAGACACACACACACACACCAGCCTCACTCTTCCATGCAGACACAGAGACCAAGAGCAGAGCCACAGCACAGGACCCGTCCCTGGAGATGCTGAGCAGAGCCCCAGCCTGACCAGAGATGCCCCCTCACACGCAGAGCAGAGCCGTGTCCTCCCAGCGACAGCCCGGTCCCCTCCCGGGCACGGGTACAGATGGGCCCTGCCGCGGAGGCGGAGAGGCACTGACAGATGCCCGGCGTTCGCGAGCTGACAGGCACTTCCTAACCGCGAGACAGAGGGAAGAGCCGCGGGGACCCACAGATGGTCAGGCAGACGCGAGATGGAGCCATCCGTGCCCACGCAGCGCTCTCGGTGACACACAGCCCGCACAGACACATGCACACGCATGAGCGGAGACGCGCAGCGCCAGGGACAGGCACACACAGCGCACACAGACACAGGTCACGCTGGGGACATCCCCCCTCGGGGCACACGGAGGGGACACGCTGGGGCTCTTACCCGTGCTCCGTGGCACAGAGCGAGCGCAGGCTCAGGTACCAGCTGCCTGTCTGTGGGTACGGGATCCGCAGGCGGCTGAGGCTGGCTGTGGCATTGACGGAGAGAAGGAAGCCTGCCAGAGAGTCTGTGGGCCAGGAGAGGTCCGTGTGAGCAGGGCAAGGGACAGCTCCCTGCCCTGGACAGAGCTGGAGCAGGGACAGAATACCCTGTGCCGAGCTCCAGGGCCACATGCCCCCATGGTCTCTGAAGCCTCCCCTCACCCAGCCTCTTGCCACACACAGTGGGGAGTGACCCCATGGACACAGCAGGATGGACATGCAACAGCCCAGCCTACCTGTCTCACAGGTGACCGAGGTGTTGTCACCAGATGTCAGTGGGACTTCATGGTTTAGACACCCAAACACTGTCACATTCTCACCACACAGGGAGCTCTGACGGCAGAGGAGATGGCCTTAAACCAGTGCCAGTGATGTCCCCTGCTCTGTCAGGACTTGGATCACAGCACACCAACTAGCAGTGCCCTAACCCACTGCCCTTCACCCAAGAACACCCCAAACCCGGGTGTTCATCCTGCCCTTGGATATCCATTCTCCATCACCCAAAAACCTCACAACCACTGCCTATGATCCCAAATCCTGTTCCCTGCCCCACTGCAACCTTGACATCACCCACCTCCCATACTTCCCCCTGCCCCATTCAGGGTGCATGTGGCCACCTCACCACGTTCAGCCGCAGCTCCAGGTTGAGCACCCCACCACTGTCCAGCACTGGCAGGAGGTTGATGACGAAGACAGCGGGGCGATCAGGTGGCACTGACACGTTGGGCCCGAAGAAGATGTAGAAGTGGACGGAGAAGGTGTCCAGCTCGTTGCGCAGCGTGGGCCGGACAGGCCAGCACCTCTCTCCAGCGTGTGAGGTGACAGGGATGGGGGCCGGGTGCTTCGTGTCATTGGGGCTGGTGGGTGGGGGGCTGTCCCCCAGCGCCAGCCCGCCCGCGGAGCCGAAGGAGTGGGGCATGTTCATGGAGGCGCTGGAGGGCAGGAAGGGTGGCCGGGCCAGGCTGGGTCGGGAACAGTCTGGAGGGACAGAGCCATCAGTCTGAGCACCACACAGCTCCAGCCCACCCTTAGTTCCCACATTCCCTTTTTGCCCCGCATCGATCTCCACTCGCAACCTGGCCCAAACACCTCCCAGCATTCCAATCCCAGCAAAGCTGGGTATAAGTCTGTGCCCAGCTCAGGACAGATCCTGTGGGCATCCTTTAACCCCCACACCAAAGCAGAGTCAAGACCATGCCTCGAGCCACACCTCCACATGCACCCTACCTGTGAGCTGCACGGTGACCTGGAAGGAGACGGTGCCCGGCACCCCAGGGTGTTTCTCCACCAGCACGTAGTACCAGTGCTGCCAGAAGGGCAGGTCCTGTGCCAGCTGGCAGGGAGTGTGTTCCCGGCAGTCCAGAGCTGTGGAGTTGTGCAGGGGGGGAGCCTTGGCCCGCACACGCAGCCAGAGTGGGCAGCCCTCAGCCCCACGGCACCGCAGCACCTCCACGAGCACTCGTGACGTGTAGCTGGGCACAAAGACCCTGTGGACAGCAGTGCCAGGTTGTGCCCATCACTATGGACTAACAGGGCTGGGGAGGGAAGCCAGAGGGATGGGACAACCTCCTCTCCCCACCCTGAGGATGCCCCCTCCTTGGGAGACCTTCTCACACTCACTTGTAGAGGCAGGAGCGGTTGTGGGGGGCCATGCTCTGCTCGGTGACATGGCCGGGGTAGAGCACAGCGATGTTCACCAGGCGCTGCACGATGAGCTGTGGCTGGAAGAGATACTGGCACTCCTCGTAGAGCCCCTGCACCAGAGGAGAGTCAGCACAGGGCACTGTCCCTGCTTGGGACACCTGCCCTGGGCACTGACAGCCCAGAGCAGCCAGACCCCAGCCCTGCCTCCCCATGGTCCCTCCAGGCCCTTCACCTTAACGGAGATCTTGCCCTCATCTTTGGGCAGGTGGGCAGCCAGGAACCAGTCCCCGGGCAGTGGGCTGGTGACATTGAACACTCCTGTGGTGCGGTTGGGCAGGGTCCAGGTGAGGGTCAGTGCGAAGGAGCCAGGGACAGCCGTGTCCCTGGGGAAGTGCGTGTGCAGCGGGTTAATGACGGAGGGAGCCCCTGAGCGGAAATACCTGCAGGAGAGACAGCAGTCTGCAGGGTGTAGGCTGGGCATCGTGGTAGGGCCAGTATGTCCTGTATGTGGGTGTCTTTCCTCTGTGCTTAAAGACATCATGGAAGCCATCTGTAAGCTGGGACCTTTCTGGAGACTGAGCTTTCCTGAGTGGGTGTTCAAGCAAAACAGTTCATCTATGAGATGCACAAAAGAGTGGAGCCTGCATTGGTCCTGGGAAGATGAATCATGGGGAGGGAACGTACACGTTGTCTGGGTTTTGGCTGGGATAGGGTTCCTTTTCTTCTTAGTGGCTGGAACAGTGCTGTGTTTTGGATTTAGTATAAGAACAATGTTGGTAACACATTGATGTTTCAGTTGTTACTCAGCAGAGCTTACCCTAAAGCACTTTTCAGGGTCCCATGCTCCACCAGTGAGCAGGTGCACAAAATGCCAGAAGGGAGCATGGCCTGGAGAGCTGACCCAAACTGGCCAAAGGGATATTCCATACCATATAAAACATATTCCATTCCATATAGAGAATCCTGCCCAGTGTATAAACTTAAGAGAGTTGGCAGGGAGCCACCAACCACTGCAGGGGGACAGGTTGGGCATCAGTCAGCATGTGGTGAGCAACTCTGCGATGAATCACTCATCTTTCTCGGGTTTTATTTCTCTTTCTCCTTTTTGCTACTGTTGTTATTATTATTATTTTTGTAACTGTTTTATCATTAGTGTTATTGGCATATTTATTTTGATTAGTAAACTGTTTTTATCTCAACCCACGAGTTTTACATTTTTTTTCATGATTCTCCTCCCCACTGGGGGGGAAGGGGGGGGTGAGTGAGCAGCTGCGTGGTACTCAGTTGGCAACCTGCTCTAATGGAACGTGTCCCATGGCAGCAGGTTGGAACAAGATGAACTTTAATGTCCCTTCCAACCCAAAGCATTCTGTAGTTCTACGATTCTTTGACTATATGTACACAAGCAAAGAAGCAGGCAAGAGCAGACAAGCTGTGGGGCAACTCCAGGCAGGGGCAGGCAGAAAGGATAGAGGCAGGCCAGGCTGCTTACTCACACGGTGATGCTACGGTCTGGACATTGATCCCCAAAGGTGCCACCTTGCTCCTTGAAGGTGATGAGGTTCCACACGGCGATGACGGTGTCCTCAGGAATGTGGAAGTGGAAGAGCTCAATGCTGGCAAAGGAGCGGAAGGGGCTGAGCTTGCGTGGTGTGCGGGTGAAGTAGTCGGTCACAAAGAGCCCGTCTGCAAAGGAGACCCAAGGGGCTCTCAGTAGAGTAAAGGATTGGGGAGGGGGTTGTGTAGCACTCCCCCCAGAGCTGGCCCAGCACCCAGGCTCTGAGTATGTCACAAGTGTCTGGCAGCCTGGAGGCAGGAGGGGCTGGGACAGTGCCATTTCAGTGAGCCCCAGGACTGATGTCACCTAGCTGAGTCTCCCAGCCCTGGCACAGGGCACAGGAATCGTTCCTGGTTCAGCACTGCCTCAAGTCCAGTTCACTGAGCTGTGGGCACTGATGGCCTGTAGACTGAGGAGCCCTGGCTGCTCATGCTCTGCTCCCTGCATTTTACCTGTAACAAGTAAAGGGTTCAGCTCTGCCCTAGCAGGTCAGCTCCCACATGAACACACACTCCCCCTCATATGCCTGCTGGAGAGGCTCAGCACAAAGTGCAGAGTTTCACCCTAGAGCCACAAGAAGGAGCAAGCAGAGCACTTCCTGCACTGCCTCCCAGCTCTCCCATGGTTTGTGGAGGAGGCACGGTGCACATATGTATGCCCATATGCACACGTGGGTGCTGTCTGCATGCACGGCGGAGTGGAGGCGTGCAAACCCACGTCCACGGGGGTGTGTGCTTGTGCACAGCCCCATGTCTGAAAGACACTTCCTGCAAGCCCACAGGCGCAGGTGGAGGCCACCTCCCCCTGACCAGCTGCCTGGCAATTCGATTTTCAGGGATTTCCAGGAGCCCCTGCAGCAAAGAGACAAACACTTCTCTGTCACAAGGGAGAGCAGGACTCGAGACAGCAGCCATAACTTCACCTACCATTGCCACTCTACACTAGAGCCAGCCTGGGAGACCCATCCCAGGAAAAGACCCATCTTTTCTCCAGAGATGCAGAAGAATAAGATACTACTCTACACAAACTGCTGGAAAGGGGGAGGTCAGCAGAGGGTGGGCTGGGAGCAGGTCTGTGCCCAGGAGGACTTGTCCAGCATGAAGTGGGACAGCTGAGAAGAGGGTCTGCTTTGCACCACACGTTCCTGGCTGGGAGCGTGCGCATGTGCTTGTGTGCACGTGTGTTTGTGCTGCGTGTGTGCAGCCCCAGCAGGCTGTACACTGACATGCATCTGCTCCCTTGTCTAGAACAAAGGCAGCTCCCCCTCCCCTTCACTCCCAGCCGGCACAAGCCAGGCATGAAGCACCTGTCTCCTCAGTGCAAGGGCGTCCCGTCCCAATTTCTCCACCAGGAACCACCAGGTTGCTCCACAGCCCCATATCGGGACAATGACCTGGCAGGGGACCCCAGGGAGGGTGTTGAACCCAACTCCAGAAGGGGCGCAGGGGGAAGGACCCGGAGCTGCACAATCCCAGCGCAGCCCCCCATGCTCAGTCGCCCAGGGCGAGGTGAGGGAACTGGCCGCACGCAGCGGGTCAGTCTGAGGTGCCGTGGCAGGGCAGCCAGAGCACGGGAGAAGTGCTGGAGGATGGAACAAGACTGCTATCCACGGAAGCGGAGTGAACGGAAGGACAAAAACCA
>JAHLSL010013733.1:13093444-13107453 GCA_025920805.1 Petroica traversi | reverse complement strand
GGGGGGTGCGGCACACGCTGCGGCCCAGGCCGAGAGCAGCGAGATCCCGTGGGGTAACCCCTTGTGGGAGAGGCGGGGGAAGGGCCTGTGGAGCGTTAGGGGCCGCGGGGAATGAGGAGATGGTGCCTCCGGCATGTGGGGAGGCCGCAGCAGGGAGGAGGCCGAGCCAAAGCACCGGGTGGGAAAGGTGTTGCTGCTGGAGGTCAAGGGAACAAGAGGGAGTTACGGAGCGGGAGACCCCTCCAGGTGACAAACCCAGCAGCAGGCGCTGCTTCTGTTTCCCAAAGGGAGAGGAATCCCTTGTCGCTTCCCCCGGTGTGGGGGTGACAATGCAGAGTCCCACGGTCAGGACCCTCCCCATGCTGCTGGGGGCTGGGGACTGGTTGGCAATGGGGGATATGCCCCGGTTCCTTGCTTGAGGGTCTGTTCCCACCTGCAGGGGGGCTCCGACAAGCCGTAAGGCTCGCAGAAGTCATGGGGACAGGCCACCGCCAGGGGTCTGGGCTGATAAGCCCTTGCCTGAGGTGCCCGTGAAGAGGCACCCGAGCTGCGGTGTGACACTGACAATGACCACCAAGAAGCTCCAGGAGATGTCAGACACAGCCAAGCCGCCCCAGGAGACAACAAACACAGATGAGCTGCCCACTGAGGCCCTACCAGTCGTGCCCAGCCAGGAGCCATCCCCAGAGACTGGGAAGGATCCCTCTCGGATAAAGCTGCCTCCCTGGCTTGGAAAGTGGGGTACTAGCTCCAAGAAGGAACCCTGCACTGCACTGCCCCCCACCCCACCCACGCCACCAGAGAAGCCCAGCCAGCCAGTGTCCCAGCGGAGCCGTGTCACTCAGGACTGGCAGAAGGAGGTAACTCCATAAGGGACAATGCCCCTCAACGCTGGCCCCATGCGTTCCACATGCTGATCTTGTGAAACTCCCTGCTCCTGGGCAGACCCCTCTCTTTAAATAGCCACCCAGATGACCTTGAGCACAGCAGGATAGAAAAGGGATGAAACTCAATAGCACAAAAGGCACAGGCAGGCACATGGGAAGTAGCAGTAAGGCAGGAGGGGAGCTGGGATCTCACTGCTGGGGAGCAGGAGCTGTGTGTCATGGCCCATCACAGAGATGTGGGGATGCCTGCTTGGGCCAGCCATGCTGGGGGCACCTGATGGACTGAGCTGTGCCACAGCCTGGGGTCCATGGGTTGTTCAAGGACAGTAAGAATGCTTGCACAGGGGCAGTCTGGGCACCCAGGTGCTTGGGACTGCCATACAAGGCTGGCTGACCTCCACCAGGCAGGGTAAGTCAGCCCTGCCCAAGCTGTGTCCCTGTTCCAGCTTTCCCAGGTTTCTGGCCAGAAAGACCATAACCCTTATTTGCAGCTTATGCCTCTAGGTCTATCAAAAGCCTAAAAGGCAGGAGCATGGGCTCTTGCCCCCTTCTGTAGCCCTCACTGTGCATCCGCGGGTAGTTGTGGACCCCCTGGACTCTCGGCCAATGAAGGATTTGGGCAGTGAGGACTTCCAGCACAGCTACCAAGGGCTGCCGATCCACCAGTTTCTCACTGTCAGCTCCCCTGCAAAGGACTGTCCACATCTCACCTTGCTGCAGGGGCAAGGTGAGGCTGAACCCAACAAGCCACGTGCACCCCAAAAAGACATCAGGGGAATCTTAGCTGGGGGCTGATGGCACCTTCCCTCTGCAGGGCAGCGGAAGGCCACACTGGCATCCATGCTCTACGAGAAATACAGGCAAGCCTGCACCCCTGCATGACACCCACCCTTGGGGCTGTGCCCCAGAGGAGGAGACCTGGGGGACAGAGATCCCAGAGCTGAAGGGTGTGGGGTCTGCTCTGACTGCAGTAAGGAGACAGAGGAGGAGATCCATCCCCGTCCGAGGCCCATGGAATCTATCTCCACCACGCACCTGGACTACAACGCCTCGGGTTTCCAGTCCACACCCCAGCCTGCCACCCAGGTACAGGCAGCAAACATCCCCCCCATGCCTGCAGCACCTTCAGGGGCTCAGCTGCCATGTCCTGCCTAACGTGCCGTCCCCTCCCGCTCACATTCTGCTTCCACTGCAGCCTCACAACTACCTAACAGAGCAGCCAAGCAGCTTCTGGCTGGAGCAAGCCCGCGGAGTGCCAGTAAGGCCCCACCACCCTGCCCTGCCAGCAGCCTGGGGGTCTCAGCTGCTGACAGAGTCCTCTCCAATTCTCTCCTCTCCAGGGTGTCACTAGCATCTTTGGCAGAAACATTCCTTTCAAGAGGAATGCAGAATTCTCCACTCCTATTACCATGTACTTAGGACATCCTGTGCCCTTCAACCTCTGTGACCCCTACAACCCCCTGAGTAGCCAGCTCGAGCCCCACAAGCAATAAAAAACAAGGGGGCACAGGTGGTGCCAGCACCCTTGCCGACCCCAAGGCTGTCCTCAAGCTGGATGTTTGGAGGGGGAACACTGTGTCCCTGGAATCTCAAATCCCATGAGACCGTGAAGCAAAATGGGAAACCCTTCAGCCCCATTACAAGTCACTGTTGATCCAAAACACACACATGTCCCAAGATTTCCTCCTTGGGCACGGAGGGAGAGCCCCTGGCACAGCCCCATCCCCTGGGACATGTCCCCTCCCGGCACACACAGTGGGTGACACGCAGCCACTGTTCAAGTCCCCAGGCACAGGTGTGTTCCAGTAAGAGGCGGCGGCGGGGCGGCCAGAGCATGAGCTCAGAGGAACGCACTGCAGCCCTCAGGCCAAAGCAAACCCCGCCACAGCAGCCCTGCCTTCCCAGCACCGCCCAAGCCCTCAACAGCCGCTGCAGCGACCGCCCAGCACCGGCTCCCCGTGCCCACACCCCGGCCCTATACCGCAGACACTCTTGGGATACGATCTCTTGGGATGTGTCAGGCAGCTGTCGCCAGCCCAGGCTGAGTTCCATATTGGGGTCCCCCCGGCCTCCCTCCCCACTTGGCAGAGTGAAGTAGAAGCCGTGGGACAGATGGATCTGGGGAAGTTTGTATTTCAACAAAATAGTTGCAGCGAGTCCTATATTTACACCTGGAGGAGGGATGGGTATTTACATGACCCGGTGGGGTTATATACAGGGGAGGGGGAGACTGGGGAGGGGGGCAGCTGCGGCATTGAAGCCTGGCCTGGCCAAGGAGTCAGTCTTGGCAGGAATCCCCATTTCCCCCCACCCCAGGGAGGGGTTGACATGGGCACAACTTCTGCTGGGGGCCAGGTACTGAAAAGAGACGGCAAAGTGCCCTGCGGGGCAGCCAGGCCCCGGAGAAGCTCAGAGCCAGCTGAGCCACAGGGGAGAGGGCAGGGGTGGCAGATGTAAGAGGGTGGGGGGGATACAGGGTCCCTCAGGCTGGATCAAGGCTGGTTACCCCACTCCAGCAGAGGCTGTGGGGAAGGTGGGCTTTGCTGGTGCTGATGGAGGGGGGCAGACAGTGCTGTGGCCGCTGCCCCACCTTGCCCAGGCCCTGCTGGAGCAGGGGGGCTGCAGAGGCGGTGGTGGATGCAGTGATGGGGGGGTGCCGGTGCATCCTGGGGCACCGGAAAGCACTGGTGGCCCCACTGAGCTGGGGGCTCTGCCACAGCCACTGGGCTCAAATGACTTAAGAGTCTTTCCTCTCGCCCAGCAGCCAGTATGTCCGCATCTTTCCCTTGCCCTGGAGGCAGAGGTGAGCAAGTTAGACCCTATCCGCCCCTGGAGCTGCTTCTTGGGTGTCATTCCCAGCACTGAGGGCAACAAGGGGTCCCAGCCCCAGCCCACCTCCCCATCACATTCCCCTGTGGTTGGAAGGGCTGGTACCACACCAGCATCTCTGTGCCCTCACCTTCATCTCTACATCACCACGCAGCTCCAGGTCAAAGCAGCCAAACTCATCCAGAACTTCTTTGGTGGCAGATGAAACGTGGATCTTCAAGGCTGGGTAACACAGAGGGACGAGACAGACATGGGTGTGTCCCATTCCCGTGGCACCCAGCGGCTCTGGACCCCAGCTGCCAGCCCCATGGCTTACCCTGGCCGTTGGATTCCATGCGGGATGCGGTGTTCACCGTGTCCCCGAAGAGGCAGTACCGCGGCATCTTCAGACCCACCACTCCGGCACACACGGGACCTGCAGGCACAGAGGCACTCAGGTCAGGGATGCTGCAGGGTGGGCAGGCGGGTGGGCAGGCGTGGGGGCTCACCGGTGTGTATGCCGATGCGCAGGTGGAGCTGGTCATTGGGACGGTGACGGATCTTGAAGGTTTTGACAGCCTCGAGCAGGGCCAGGGCCATGCGGACAATCTCGCGGGCATGCAGCTTCCCGTTGCGCACCGGCAGCCCCGAGACCACCATGTAGGCATCCCCAATGGTCTCCACCTGTGGGGGCAGGGGGAGCAGAAACAATCTGGGCTCCTTGCTGCCTGCCTCACTTTGCGGGGCCTGTGCTTGCTCACCACCCCACTCACCTTATAGACGTCAAAATTGTCAATAATGGCATCAAAGCAAGTGTAGAGATCGTTCAGCAGCATAACGACCTGAAAGAACAAGGGTATGTGTGCAGCTGGGAGTGGACGTGTCCCCCCAACCCCAGGGATGGCAGTGCCAGGGTGTGAGACCCCCACCAGCCCCACAGAGGTGCAGCCCCTCAAGCCGTGTGCTCACTTGCATGGGAGTGCTCTCTGCGGAGAGGGCGGTAAAGCCCACGATGTCACTGAAGTAGATGGTTACACTGTCGAAAGCCTCAGCCCGCACTGTCTCTCCACGCTTCAGCTGCTCTGCCACAGAGCTGGCAAGGACGGTGGTGAGCTTGACCCTAAACCCTCTGATGTCCCTGCAACCCTTGCCCCGCACCAGCCTGGAAAGCTGGCAAGGAACCCCATGCCTGCACAGCAGTGGGTGCATGCTGAACCCATGCCAACCCTCAGACCCACACCCCCCCTTCTCTCCCCTTCTCACTGGGGCAGAATCTGGTAGAGGAGGTTCTCTGCCTTGCGCTTCTCCTCCAGGTAGGCCTGTGTCCTCTCTTCTACCAGCTTCTCCAGGTTGTTGGCATACTGCTCCATGCGCGACAGCAGGTTGTCCAGGATGCTGGTGCTTCCCTCCCTGCCAGGGTGCAGTCAGCTGGCACTGCAGGAATGGATGCTCCCCAACCCCCACTCCCATGCCTGTCCCCACTCCCACCATCCCCACACACCAAACACCCACTTGTTGAATCTACGGATGAAGATCTTGATCTGACTGAAGTCAGGGCGCTCGGCTGGCTCCTGTGCCCAGCAGCGTTCCATCAGCACTGCCAGCTCCTCGCTGTGCACCCCGATGTCGATGGAGGGGCGGAAAAAGGGCTTCTGGCTGTTCCGCACTTTCTGCACGATCTCTGCCGAGGTGTGGCCAGCAGTGAGCACCAGACCTCCATGGTGGGGCAAGACCTCCACACGTGTGCCCCCCACCCTCACCTTTGGGGCTCAGGTCCATGCCCTCGATGTAAAAGGGGCCGTTGCGCAAAGCGACCTCCTGCACGATGATGCCGAAGCTGTAGACATCGGCTTTCTGCATGCCCGGGGTGGGCAGGTGCCCCTTCTGCAGCAGCTCTGGGGCTGTCCAGAGCTTCTCTGGTGGGACAAAGCAATGGAGCAGTGAAACAGGGCCACTCCATCCCCCTGGTCCTCCCAGCAGACACTCACTGGCATAGAGTGCGTGCGTGTCCTCGTTGTCGCTGGGCGAGCGGAAGCTGGCCAGGCCATAGTCGGTGATCTTCAGCACAAAGCGACTGTCCACCACACAGTTGGATGACTTGAGGCTGCCGTGATGGCCAATGATGCTGTTGTGCAGGAAGGCCATTCCCTGGGACAGATGGACACAGTGAAGCTCATATCCCTCAGACACCATCCCCAGCCCCTCACAGCCCTCAGCTGGGTACCTTGACAATGTCATTGATGAGGGAGTAGCGAAACATCCAGTCCAGGTTGATGCTCTCGTTCTCCAGGACATCCTGGGGTAGCACATTGAGCAGACCCCACCAAGCACCCAGGGCATGGTGACGGCAGCCTCACCAAGTGCCCAGCTGCAGGGTCTGCAGCACCCACCCCATCCCTCCATTGGCCTCTGACACCTGCTTGGACAGCTCAGCTCTGAGCCTTGCAGGGAGGGCTCAGGTGGCTACCAGCATCCACAGCCCTGTCCACGATGCCCAGCCCGTCTGGGTCACCAGGAATGTCTAAGTGTCACCCACAGTGCCCCCAAGCCCCGCTACCTGCAAGCTGCCCCGTGGGCAGTACTCGGTGATGATGCAGATGTTGGGAGGGTCGATGCACGCCCCGATGAAGCGAGTCAGGTGGTTGAACTGGATGTCCCGCATCTGCAGGTGGAAGTGAACCCAAGACAGTCTTGAGGCCAAAGGGAATGAGCTGCTACTCCTGCTACCCTCCTGCACTCCCAGGACCAGCCCCTGCACCCTGAGCAGGTTGCCCAGACCCCAGACCTACATGCTTTAGCTCGAAGAGCACCTGCCGCGTCAACTCGATGCGCTTCTTGTTGATGTGCTTAATGGCCACAACGTTGCCCTGGGGTGTTTGGCAAGAGGAAAAAGTTAGTGCTCACTGGGTGAATTTGCAAAGAGGAGGAAAGTACCAACATCCTGCAGGATGGAGGTGCAACCAAGGGGGAGCACAACAGAGCTGGGGCATTTCAGGGGGAGGGCTCATCTCCCTGCTTGCTGCACTGACCTTGAAGTGGCCGGTATTGGCAAAGATCTGGTACTTGCCATGGGTGGTCATCAGGGAGCCATAACTGGAGCCACGCTGTGGGAAGGAGGGGATTAGGGGGAGGAACTCTGATGTGGAGAGGTGGCCCACACCAATGGAGCAGGGCAGGGACATCCAAGGGTGTGCAGGGGATGGTGCAGAATGGGCTCTAAGGGTCAGGACAAGCTCTGCATGCTCTGTAGGAAAGGTGAAGACTGCAGGATGAGTCACAGTGCACTGCACAGAGTGTAGGACATGGATAAGGTACGTCTGTGGAGGGGATGGAGGGCCACATAGGGGCTTGATGAAGAATGGTGCTACTTGGGGGATTCAGGGGTGTATAGAGGATGGAGCTACAGTGGCTCTGCAGGGATGGAAAATCAAGCCAGGGATGGCTGGAATAAGCCTCTATAGGGAATGGAGAGCTATGGATGAAGGGTGCGTTGGGAGAGATGCAGTGGGGCTATGGCTCTGTAGGACACAGAGGGCCGTGTAAGGGATCAACATGGAGGGGTGTCATGCAGGGAGGGAGGGCAGCACAGGGACAGGGTGGTGCCCCAGGGATGGCTCCTCTCACCAGGGACAAGGTGAGCCGGCTGCCCGCTGCCTTGTGGTACCGCTCAGGACTTCCAAACTGCAGCTCATCCCAGCGGATCCTCCAGAGCATGCTGGCAAGTTCCTTCTCCAGCATCAGCTTCCTGGGGGACACATAGGGGTCAGGCCCCCATCTCCCCTGCCCTGCCTGCCCACCCATCAGACAGACGATTCCCCAGTCCTGACTGACCTGAAGATGAGGAAGCTGGAGATGCCAAACATGACAAAGGTGAGGCCAGTGCCCAAGGCCACGATGGCCAGCATAGAGAGGGGGGCTGCAGGCAGGAGAGGATGTCAGGGTGGCCCAGCTGGCTATGATGGCCAGACTGGCATGCACCCGTAGGGAAAGTTGCTGGGGTCCAAGGAATGTGGGGACCCAGGACACTCACTTTTATCACAGGAGGGGTCATCCACATCAAAGACACAGGGAGGGTTGTCCAAGGGGGGAGCCCCCTTCACCCAGGGGATGGGTCGTCCCAGCCAGTGGATTTGCTTCTCCACACCCGAGTAATGTCCCACCACCTAAGGCAGAGAGAGATGAGGCCACGTCCAGACCCCACCATCCCATCTCCCAGCCCCATCCAGAGGGACCCTGGTGCTGGCCCCCACCTCATACTGCCCAGTCTTGGGGTCGCTCATGGCCCATAGGTTGAAGTCAGTGTCCCGGTCATTATTGCTGTCCATGCTCACCAGCCCTGTCACACCTGTGGGAAAATTAAGATGCAGTTGGGACAGGAACTGAGTTCCACCACCCCCACAACACCCACAACCCAGCTCCCCCATCCCAGCGTTACCCTGGAACTTGCGGTCCCGCATCTTCTCGATGATGTGGGTGGCATTTTTCTTGGAGCCGCCCTCGCGCAGAGTCTCATTCAGCACCATGGCGTACAGCAGCATCCCATCATAGAAACACCCCGCCACCAGGTTCATCTGCCAGGGGGAATCTGAGCACACCCACGGCCACACACACAGGAGCATCCCAGAACCTTCACACCGGGACCACGCATCCCCCCACAGCTCCATAACCACACTGGGGACAACATGCATCCTGCAGGGATGCCAGTGCCTGTGGCTGCTTCCACCAGGGATGACCTCTCTGGCAATGTCTTTGGCTGTGTCCCACTCTCTGCATCCTGGTGAGGTGCCTCAGACCATAGGAAGGGATCCCACCACCCCAGCATTCAGAGGGACTCACTCACCAGGGAGTAGTTGAGCTGCACCCCAAATTTCTGCTTAGCTCGCAGGATGAGCTGGGTTTGGAAGTGCTGGTACTCAGGGTTTTGGGGCTCGTAGTATGTGATCACCAACACCATCTGCAACCGAGCACAGCACCCCAGTTTACACACTGGGGCCAGGCTGGGGAGGTTTCTGTCCCCAGACAGGTGGGCACAGCTCACCTGGAAAGCCTCGCGCAGCCCTGAGTCCTGGCCTGGGCTCTCCTGCCAGGGCTTGAAAGGGTCACGGGCTGAGTCGCCCCGCAGGCTCTCCCCAAAGACGTCCAGGTAGAAGAAGACGTAGTCACCATTGGTGAGGTTCTCCTGTTGTGCCAGCTGCATGATCTGCCGCAGCATCTCCGGTGGCCCGCAGAGATACACCACTGCCAGGCAGAGACAGGGGCTTCAGTGGGGCAGGGACACAGCCAGGAACGGGGCAGATGGGGCAGAGCAGCCCTGGGAGCACTCAGGGGGGCAGGGGGGATGGAGCAGGCAGGTGGGGCAGTGCTTGGCTCCCCACCTCCCTGCGCCCCATGGCCAGACCCACAGCCCTGCTGGCACAGACCCTCTCTTGCCCCATCAGCCACCTCGGACTGAAAGGGGAGAGGAGAACAGGGGAAAATTTGCTTGAAATCCCGAGGTAGATGCCCCAGGCACAGACCCCACACACCCTGATCCAGCAAAAGCCAGCAAGGGGATGCCTCCCCCCTGCATCAGCTTCCCAGCTGCTCCACGCCAGCCCTAGCCACGGAACCAGGGGGGCTGGGAGAGGCACTGGAGCCGTACGCCGGAGGCCCCTGGGGAACCCGAGCTGTGGAATGGGACAAACCCATGTTTGGGTTCGTGGCCGGCTGTCCGTGCGGCAGGAATGCGCAGGTTCCCAGATTCCAGCACCTTCGGCGGCCGCTGGCGCTAATTGGAAACAGAGCATCTCGCCGCTGTGACCCACACGGCAAGGGGGTGCCCGGGCCCCGTCGGGCCGTCCCGCCTGTCCCCACCCTCTGCTGGGGGCTCGGTCAACCCCCACGGGATGCCCACCCAAGTGCTGTGTGGGGCCGGCACGCCGCTGGCACAGGGCACCACAGGCTGTGGGGACGGGCGCCTGAGAGTGTCCGAAACCCCCGAGCAGGGGCCCTCCGTGCCCTTGCTGAGGATCCTGACACTGCCTCCTCCCTCCCCCCGGAAAACCAGGGCCCCCGCTCCAGCCAGTCTGGCTGGGAACCCGGGATTGAGCAACGGAGGAGGCGGCGGCAGCGGGTGCTGGAGGAATGTCACGCTTGGGCGCTGGCCCCGGCACACAGCTCTTCTGCATGGGGCCCAGCGCCCCGGCTGGACCCGGGGAGTGGGGGGCTGGAGACAGCAAGGATGCCCCACGCTCCGGGAAGGGGTCTCTCCTGCTGGAAAGCACCCAGCCATGCAGGCACCCGGCCATGGGGCTGGCAGAGTCACCCACGGGGGCAGTGAGGAAGCCCACAGGTGAGAGAAGAGATCCCGCACAGCCACCTTGGGCACAGGGAATCCACAGCAATGTGGGGAACTGTTCCTCGGCACGGGGGAGAGGGAAATCGCAGCACCGTGGGCTGTGTGTGAGCAAAAGCCTGTTCCAGGGTTTGAAACTGTTCCCTCTGAATGCTGCAATACTTCAAATAAACACTCTCGGCTTCCCCACTTTGCTAGTCCTGCACCAAGAAATATCCCCAAATTTCTCATCCCGGATGGAGATAAGCACCTCCCCAACATGCAGAGCCTGAGGGTCCCCCCCAAGGACACAGAAGGGACCCTCTGCATCCCACTGCAGGCACCGTGGACAGGGAGCCGCAGGGGCTGGGGAGCCACAACAGCTGGTGGCAGATGGTGGGACACTGCAGGCCGCCAGCCCCTGCGGCGGCAGCAAAAGCCTGCCTGGTCAAAGGCCACCAAGCAAGGGGATGGCGGCGCCTGGACGGCTCCCTGGGGACAGGTTGCATGAGCTGTGCAGAAAGAAGGGTCAATGCTTGGGGCTCTCCCTGAGGCGGGCAGCTGCCTCCAGCTGGCAGCCTCCTGCACGGCCAGCAGCCCCTTAGGGGGCTCATGCACACCCCAGGGGTCAGCAAATGGCCAGAGGCAGCTTTAGCATCTCCCAGGACAAGGGGAATGAAGTTCTGAGAGGCTGGAGTGCATCCAGCCCCCTGACATTTATTTAGGGGGCGTCTCTGGTGTGGGTGGCAGAGTGCCAGGCCTCAGGGAAGGGGCAGGACCACAAGCATGCAGATGAGGTGGCAGAACACTGCTTGACCCCTGCACGATGAAAGATAACCCTGAAGCGAGAGCAAATCCCAGGTTCAGGCAGAAAATCCCAGTTCCAAGCAGCCCCACCAGCACAGGACACTGCAGTGCAGAGACTGTCACTCTGCCCAAGTGCCATCCCATGCCTGGGGGAGTGAGGGGAGGGCCAAATGCACTCCCGTTCAGCAGCACCACCCAGCCATCTCCCCAGGCAGGGCACCTGGGCTTTTTGCAGGCAGATGCTCTGGTAATTCCCTCAACCACAGCTCTAATTATATCAGTGCTTTTGCAAATGGCAGGAGAGACGTGGGCCCCTGCACGTCGCCCAGGCACTGGTGAGAGGGGCAATCCCAGCCCCCTCATGCCCGTTCATTAGACCTGTGAATGTCAAGAACCAGCAGTGTTAGGGATGCATGGTGGGGCAGGAAAGTGGCTTTCTCTAGGAAATGTTTACCAAACTCCTGCCCGTGACTTGGGAAAAGGAAGGTGATGCCAAGAGGGAAGATATGTGGTGTTATTTCAGGGCATGGACATCGATTCATCTGAAGATCCTGCTCTGTCTCCACACCATTCCATGCGGGGGTCCCAATCCCTGGGACAGCTTTGCAAGTCCCTGCTCTCTGCCCCACACACCTGGGTTAGGACAGGACCTATGACCAGCTTTGCAGCCCTGAGCACCCATCTCTGTGGGGCCAAGCACTCAGCCCCACACCCTGGAGCCATCACTGAGCTGTGGCACTCAGACCCTCTCCAAATCCCTGCCCACAGCAGGGGGAATGGATCCAAGTTATCATTAAGGTCCCTTCCAGCTCAGGCCTTTCCACAATTCTGTGTCACTATGACCCCAGCTTAGAAAGCCCTCAGGTCTCTGCCCATGCCTGGCCTTCTCCCCCAGCAGGCTCAACCCCTGCAGGCACTAGAAGGGATTGATTCCCACTGGGGTGATTTACGGCTTCAAGATGGAAATGCTGGCAGGAGTCACTGATTTCACCCTTTCTCCCTGTAGAGTCCTCTGCCCTATCCCATAAGAAGTTCCAAACCCCATAGCTCAGGATGGCACATGCAGGAGCTCCCATCCCAGCAAGGCAGCTGTGGGATGCTCACTCCATCGACTCAGCCTCACTGGCCTCAGGTCCTGGCAGGATCCCAGTCCAGCACCCCAGAGCACCTCGCCCCTGCCTCCCCTCCCTGCAGCCTGGTCCTGCCCAGCCTTGGACACAAGTCCTGCTGGCCCATCTGGCTCCACTTATCCCAGCTAGATGTCCTTCCTAATGACACAGCATCTCAGAACCCATTAAGAGGCATTGCAGAGTGGCTGACTCCAGGATCGATACACCCTGCTCATCAATAATGAAAGAGCATCAGGCTGCCCTTGCTCTCCAGCTGCCTCCGTAAGCCCCTCCATTTCCTCCCGCTCCCAATATAGCTGCTCTCCTGGGGCACTCGCAAGGCACCAAATTGATTTATCCCTCCATCAGCAGCGTGGGGCCATCACAGCCCCATCCTGGGGTGCAGCAGGGACAGGCACAGCCTGAGGTGCCCATGTGCCAGTCTGGGGGGCTCTGCCGGAGCACAGCACAGTCACCCAGGTGTGCTGGCACCATGGTTCTCCAGGTATGTAACCACAGCTGAGGCCGTCCTTCTGAGAGCCACATCCACTCCCTCACCTTCAGCCTCCAAGGACATGCCTGGGTCACCCCGATCCTGCTAACACAGAGGGTGGGATGGCCCCAATGGTGCCCCTCACAGCATGTGCCCCACCAAGCTGGGGGGCCACTCCAGCTCTTGCTGGCAAAGGTTGACGGGGCTGGGGGCATTGGAGGAGACACTGTGCCCCCTCCTCCTGCTGCATCCTGCCCCTCCATTGGCACAGGGTTTGGTCTGGGGGGGCTCAGGTCCTGTCTTGTCCCTGGTGAACTCACCTCTTCAGGTCCTGCTGCTGTAACAAAATGTGCTCAATCCTCACTATGCCCCAAACAGAACCCATTTTTCCCACCCCTCCCTGTGCCCCACACGGGTCCCACTGGGTCTCCAGCCCCTCCTTGTGCTCCACAGGGGTCCCACTCTTCCTTTGGCCCCTTGCCATGCCATACCATACCATAGCTGTCACTTTGCCCACCCCCTGCTCCACCCCACGCGAGTCCCACCGGATCCTTGGTCCCTTCCAGTGCCTCACTTGGGCGCCATTTTGCTCTCAACCCCTCACAGGTTGAGTCCTCAGAACCCTCATCGTACCCCACAAAGGTCCCACAGTCTCCTTGACTGAGTAGCACCCCACATGATGACACTGTGCTCCCATCCCCTTTCTGTGCCCCACAGGAATCTCATAGCCCCCTCTGACACTTAGTGTGCCCTGTGTGGATCTCCATTGCTCCCTAACCCCTTGGTGTGCCCCAAACAGGTCCCACTGACACTCCGGTCCTATTTTGCGCCACACATGCAGCCCACTGTGTTCTCAGTCCTTTGCTGTGTCCTGCAGTGGTCCCACAGCGTCCCCATCCCCTCTCTGTGCCCCAGATGTGCCCTGCTGATCCCTTAACCCCTTGATGAACCCTGCGTGTTGTCCGCAGTCACCCAGTCCCCTTGCTGCACTCCATCCTTCCCCCTACTCTGTCCCAGACGGGTCCGATTGTCCCCCCGCCCCGTTCCCAACACGGATCCCACCCTCAGTGCCCCGCGGAAGATTTTGCCTTCCCCTCTCGGAGCCCTACGCACATCTCCCGAAGGGAGCCCCCTCCGCCTTCCCTTCCTCCTCCCACCTCCACACCGCCGTCCCCGCTCCCCGGGCTCTCAGCCCCATCCCGCCCGTGGTCATCGTGTCCCTTCCCCCCCCACGGCCCACGCCGCGCCACCCCACGCACCGCGCCCGTTGGCTTTGATGAAGTGGACGGCGGTGTCGGGGCCACCCTCCTCGGGGGAGTAGATGTGGACGGTGACGGTGAGGTTGTTGCCATCCTGCAGCTCCTGGTAGACACCCTCGACGGTGAAGTAGTAGGGTCGGTCGTCGGTCTTGCGGTCCACGTAGAGCAGCACGGCGCGGGCGCTCCAGTTGAAGTGCGAGTGGAGGTGGGAGACGAAGGCACCCAGTTTGGGTGCCGAGGGCCCGGTGCGCACCGTCGTGCTGTAGTGCTCCCGTTTGCGGCTGAAACCCGCGGCCACCGCCCCGCCGGTGATGAGGGGCAGCCGCCAGTGCG
>JAHLSL010013733.1:13066819-13088444 GCA_025920805.1 Petroica traversi | reverse complement strand
CACCGACACCGACACCGACACCGCAGCGGCACCGACACCGACACCGACACCGACACCGGCACCGCACCGGCACCGCACTGACACCGACACCGCACTGACACCGCATCGGCACTGACACCGACACGGCACTGACACCGCACCGACACCGCACCGACACCGACACCGACATCGACACCGCACCGACACCGACACCGCACCGGCACCGACATCGCACCGACACCGCACTGACACCGCACTCACACCGACACCGCACCGACACCGACACCGCACCGACACCGACACCGACACCGCACCGGCACCGACACCGACACCGACACCGCACTGACACCGCACTGACACCGACACCGCACCGACACCGACACCGCACCGGCACCGACACCGACACCGCACCGACACCGACACTGCACCGACACCGCACTCACACCGCACCGGCACCACACTGACACCGACACCGCACCGACACTGACACCGCACTGACACTGACACCGCACCGACACCGCACCGGCACCGACACTGCACTGACACCGGCACCAACACCAACACCGCACTGACACTGCACCGGCACCAGCACCGCACTGATACTGACACCGACACCGACACTGCACCGACACCGCACTGATACCGACACCACACCGGCACCGCACCGGCACCGACACTGACACCGCACTGACACCGCACCGACACCGACATCGTACCGACACCGCACCGGCACCGGCACTGGCAGCAATCCGACACCGACATTGTACCAACATCAACACCACACTGACATCGCCACAGCACCGACACCGCACTGACACCACAGTGACACTGCACCAACATTGGCACTACATCGACACCGGCACCGACACCGCACTGACACCAACACCAACATTGGCACCAACACTGCCCTGACACCGACACTGCATCGACACCCCACTGACACCAACACTGCACAGACGCTGACATCGATACTGACACCACACTGACACAGCACGTACACCGCACACACACCATACACACCACACACACACACACCATATACACCATACATACACACACCATACACACACCATATACACCCCATACCAGACCTTACAAAGATCATACACTCACCGTACACACAAATGTATCATACCTTAGGCTTCCTCTAACTCCATTGCACCTTCCCTGTTGCACAGTCTCACACTGAGTTTTATTGGTATCCCACACCTTGGACCATAGCCTTCCCCTGCACTGGGCTGCACCCAGCACCCTGGTCCTGGTGGTCTGCATTGGGACATGGCTGTCTGGTGGTCCATGGGAATCCATGGTGACCCATTGTGGTCATGCACCCACCCTTTCCCAAGCTGCACTCAGATCTGAGAAATGCTTGTTAGGCTTCAGCCTTGAAAAACAGCACCTGGGCTCAGCTCTTCTTGAGCTTATCAGAAGTACTGCCTGCTTCCAGGAACTGCTGCTGTCTATAGAGCTATTGGGTTTTTTTATAAACAGCACTGGAAACTGTTTTTCTTCCCTGAAGGGCAGAACATCTCTGTTCTCAGATATTCAAAGAAAGTGCAGTCTGAAACTGTGGCAAGGATGAAACATTGTCACGACTAAAGCCGGCTCTCTTGCAGCCCTATAAACAGTGGTCCAAAATGAGACAGAGCTGTCCTAGGGCCCCACAGAGCCAGCAAACTCAAGTCTGCTGTTCTTGGAGGATCACTGAATGATGATGGATCCTGGGCTGATATCCTCATGCCCTGGGGCTCAAGCCTTTTCCTATTGAGGAGATGCAAAGGCATCCACAGTGAGTGTTTCACTGACCTCTGAGGGGAATATTTCACAGGTACTGTGCTTGCACTGACTTTCTGTCTGTGTGCATGCTCCTACACATATGCTACAGCAAATCTGTGAGAAATGCTGCTCTCTTAGATGTTTAAGTACCTTAGATCTAAGTAGCTTATGCCTGTAAGTAAGGTAAAGTCATAAGTTATAAGCTAAGTTAAAAGCTGCTAAAGTGTTGTTCTTTACTAAGTTGGTATATTTAAGTTATGTAGGTTAGATTCTTTTAAGGATTACTCTTCTGTTTAAATTGTTAAGGTTAAGTTACAAGTTAAGTAGTGTTAAGTGCTGTTAAGCTTTTTGGCCATATTCCTTTTTATCCTTGCCCTCACTGTTCTTTTGTCCCATGCACCTAAACACACACACATAACCCTAGATGGTTCGTGGTTAATTTCTGTTTTGATTGCCTGGAGTTTGTTTGTTGTTACTTTTTTCTCCTTGATATGCCTTAACTGTCTAGTGGGTGGTGGAGTGAATCTTGCTGCTGTCACTTGATATTAAATCTGGATTTTGCTGATACCCTTGCTGATTTTTAAAGTGCTCTCAAACAATCATTTGTGACACCCATGCTGGTCCTAGGACTACACCAGATCATGATAGGGACCAAGGGCACTGCTGTGCTTGTTTGCTGTGGGGGGCTCAGCCCCTGAGATTCCAGTCTTCTTTTCCATCTTCCCCTGGCAAGCATAACCAAGCACCTGGTCCCCAGAGACGACAATCATTTTTCCACCTTCTGGCACGCAGCAGCACAAGGCCATGGGCCTTGCCAGGCTCCTTCCCCTCCACACTGAAAGTGGAGCCAGAAACCTGCCAGCCTCAGGAGGTGGCTGTAAAGAGCATGGCAAGCACCACAAGTGAGTGCCTGCAGCAGGGTTGTCACTGCCAGGGCCAGGTGAGGGAGTCATGCAGACACTGCTGTGCCAGGGCACAAACTGGGACATGGCCAGGTCTGGCATGGATGGGCAGCAGCCCCTTCCTGCTGGAGGCTGTGTGGAAAGAGGGCAGGGATGGGGAAGGCACCACTGAGGACTCACATTTCTGTCAGGTGAGAGTCAGGGCTCTGCTGGGGTGTCTGTTGCTGGTGGTCACATTGCCACTGATTCCAAATGGGACAGTAACACCTCCAGAAGGTCAGAGAGGCTTTGGCCAGGTGGGCACAAAACACACAGGGGCTGGTGCAGATACACAGGGTGACCTTTTCATATATGGGCTTCCTGTGCTCCTGCTGTCCAGGGAACCTGAAGGGCTCCTTGTTCAGATTAGAAGTTTGTGTGCCAGTAATGGAAAAAATAGAGCAAAGGCAAATATTTTAATGGGAAAAATGTGGGTAAATGTGGCAGCTGTGTCACATCCCTGGTTCAGGACAAGGGCTGTCCCTGTGTGTTCATGGGAAGGGCCCCTAGAACCCACACCTCTCGGTGGGTGGGCCCAGGGTGGGTCCCTAGGAATGTCCTTGCAGGGCACCACGACAGGAAGTGTCACCCATAAGCCCCTTTAGGTCACTGCTGCCTGTGCCAAGCCAGGGACAGCTCCTACAGTGCTTTCCTCTCCAACCTCTCTGGGATCCCCAGGCTGAATATGTGGGGTCCTGGTCCCATGCCTGGGTAGTCTCTTCTACTGTGAAGCCACCAACCACCTTCGACTTTTTCTATGGGGTGTCCCTAAACAGGGTATCACCAAAGCACGGCCCTGTGGGTGTCAGTAAAACAGCCAGTGCCCTGTGGAGGGGGATCTGTCTTTCTGATACTACAGTGAGGCCAGAGATCTGCAGGATCCACCCAGGACACAGAAAGCCTCAGGGCTCCTGGGGCTCTCCCTGTCCCAGTATCCCAGTGAAGCAAGGTGCTCATGACCAGTCTGGGAGTCCCCTGTGGATCCTCAGTATGTCCCAAGCCACTTTTATACTGAGGTGAGTGCTGGTGGCAGACACTGCCATGGCAAAGTCCTCTCCAAAATGGGGTGCCTGGACCCTTGACCTTCCCGGCAAATCCCCAGGCCAACAAGTGCCTAGCACTTTTTTGGCTGGTGCGGCTTCTGCGTGGCCTAGGAATGATCTCCCAGGGTTATTTCTGACTCACAGTACAGGAAACATTTTGGGGTTTAAGCCAAGCTGAATAATATGCTCATTTCCTTGTGCCGACTACAAAGCACCTGCTCCAGGGGATTTATGGAGTGCCGGCCTCTCGCACTCACCATGCGGCTGCCTGCCCGGATGTTTTTATTTTCCTGGTATGGCCAGTAAGTGCCAAGGCCTGTTTTCCTAAACACCCCGTGACCTCCTGGCACATTTCCTTGAGGGGAGCCCAGGCAGAGCCACAGGCTGCAGCACACCCACGCTGGGATACTGGGGTGCTGGAGAGCCAGGGTGGGTGCCAGCACCCTGCCAGGGCTGAGGGTAGCAGGAATGTGTGGCTGACCCACTGATGCCAAAACCTGGCCTGATGCAGCCACAGCTAGGATAAATGACCCGGGAAAGTGCCAAAGGAATGGAGCATGGGCATGAACAAGGGAGGATGAGACCATGTGAGAGAGCCCGAGTGAGCCACAGCATGGGACTGGCCAGGACTTGGGGCCCATCCCACAGCATGTCATGTCCCATGGTAGGGAACCCACACCCTCCCTTCCAAAAGGGTTGTAGAGTCCCTGTGAAATACTGTGCCTAACCTCTGGGGTCAGAACATCTCTCCCCTGCTAGGAGGGTCAGAGTGTGGGTGCTGAGGCCAGGGACACTCATGGAAGACATGGGGCATGCCTTGCAGCCCATGCTTCTCCACTAGCATCGAGCTCCACCCAGCAGGCAGCCAGGCTGCAGAGTAAGGTGACAACAGTTTTTTCCCATGTCCCCTCTATTTTTTCCCCTTTTTGGAGCAACAGTCTCATTGCTGGTGAGGCTCTACTCCAGACTTTGTGAGCTATCCCATCTGGCTTGCCAGCTGTGGGATGAAGGATGCCATGAGCCAGCTGCCATTCCCTGTTTAGCCCTGTATCTTCCCTTCTCAGTTCTTGGCTGCCTACCTCTTCCTCACCCCTCTGCTCACCTCTCCTCAGGGTCTGGCCATGCCACTGAACAGTGACAATTCATGAATGGTCATCACTCAGAGCTGGCACCTACCTACACCTGCCCTGGTGCCCTGAGTACTCTTGAGGGTGCTTGAAACATCCTCAAGGTGTGGGGCAAGCAAAGGTGCTCACATCCCAGAGCTGCCTCAGGGTCCACAGCAGCACCCACACAGTTTGGTCCAGTCATAAAATTGGGTTGGAGATTTTTTGTTTTGGGTTTTTTGTTTTGTTTTGTTTTTTGGTTTTTTTGTTTAGAGAGAAAATAAAATACCTTTGGGGAACAGGAGCCAAGCGCCCCAGTGCCTAAAACAGCAATCACAGCACTTCCTTGGATTTATGGTGTTTGCTTTCACAATGCCAGCCGGGATCCTGTTTGCTTCCTGCTCTGCAGCTGCAGCTCCAGCTGAAGGCTCAGGAGATTCAGGTTTTATAACCCTCCTGGATTCTGCTGATGGCAACTTGTCCAGCATCGTTTATTACCCCCTGAGCCTCCTGCAGTGCTGGGGTGGGCTGTTGTCACCTCATCCCAGCACCCACTGGCTTGGGTGCTCATCCATGGGGTCCCATCCTGGCACCGGGCATTCCACTGCTCTGCAGAGGGACTGCTGGGAGAGGAGGCCAGCAAAGCTGTGCTGTTGGTGGTGTGCAGCACCCAGCTTTTCTCAGGTACAGCTACAGCCTGAGAGCCAGGCCAGGCAGGACAGCTGGGCTCTGCTGAGACATGGATGTGACCTTCTGTGGGATCCTGGGATGCTCAAAGTGGTGGCTGCTCCTCAGTGATCCCTGCTGTCAGGCTCTGCCTGGTAAATCAAAGTGACTGAACTTCCAGAGATGCACTTCTTCCAGCCCCGTTATCGTTTCTGGGGTTCTTCCCTGGGTCTCAGTTGTTCCCCAAGATGTGAGACCAAAAGCAGATGCTTTCTTTCAGTCTCTGCAGCAAAACCTCCTCCAGGCTGGCACAGAGGGAGAGGGGGGCAGCTCCTCCTGCCACAGCATCCCTCAGGAACCCAGGCAGAAGCACTGAAGCACTGAAGTCCAGTTCCAGGTACTGCTTTCCAAATTATGAGCCCCTTCCTGTACAACCTGGACCAAAATGTTCTGGATCACCCATGGGGATGGGTGTTCTAAATCACCCATGGGCCAGGTGGGCATTCAGGAATGCAAAAATAGAGGTAAGAAAGTGGTCATGAGGGGGAATAGCAGGATCAACAGGCTATGGGGAACCACCAGCCTCTTTCCTTACGCACAGCCCCAGTGTGGAAGGTACTCCACTGCCCTGGTCCCTCTGCAGAGTCCCAAGAGGTGTCCTGACACTCCTCTTTTTCTTTGCATTTTCCCAGCAAAGCACTTTGATGAAAAACCCAATGGCCATGAATGGTCTCATAGCTTTAACCCTCTATTTAGTAAACCATTTAATAATGGTTACAGAAACCCTGAGAATGTCTCTCCATGTCCTTGATGGAGCAGGGGCAATGCCCTTTCACACAGCCGAGAGCTGCTGTCATCCTGGGTTTTGAGAAAGCTTCTGGAAGCCTGTCCAAGTCCTGTGGGCCTCTGAGTGAAACCCACCACTTCTTTTTTTGCAACATTTGTTGTTCTTGTTGATGAAACAATGATGGATTATTTCATTGCAGTTACTAGCGTGCCAGACTTCTTTTTCCAAACACAATAGGAATATTAATTAACTGCTCTGACGACGAACGCTTTTATCCTCCTTATATAGTAACAACTCTGCACCAAAGGGCAAGTTCCATTTGTCACTGATTCACTCCACCATCCCGGCTCAGGGCCCACCAGTCAGCAGGGGGTGCCCAGCATTTCTCTGATTTATTATCAGCCTTCCCCAACAGATCCCACATTTGTTGCCATCCAGCCACCCCACTGAGGGACACAGCATCATCCCTGGCACTACAAGAGAGCTGGGGTATTTCTCTAAGGGGAAGAAGAGATGCAAAGCCAGGGCTTCTCCCTCAGCGAGAGAACAAGTTGCAGGACATGGATGCAGTGGGATGGCAAAGGGACCCAGAGCACCAAAGGGAAGGGATTATGCCTTCAAACCTGAAGGTGGTGAATCCAAAGCGGATAAAAGGAAGCTTTTTTTTTTTTTTTCCTCACTGTGCTTAATTAGACTGCCACAGGAAAATGCTCAGGCCAAAATTTAGCAGGATTCAATGAGGGATTGGACACTTATGAGGATAAGAAAAATATCCCGCTATAATAGTGAATGCCAATACAAATTCTGGAAGGGATATTAAGCCTCACGCGTCAAGGTGTAAATTTATCCCAAACTCTCAGAAAGCAGGCAGCTCAGTGCAGGGGCAGATGACCCACATTTGCCACTGCTACTGATGCTGCCTCACTGCCAGCACGGCCCTGCGCTGGCTGAGACCCGGCTGGACCATCCCCAGAGCCCTGTTTCCTGCTGCTGGCAGCACCTCTGACAAGGGCTGCGAATTCCTTTTGGCAGGTCAGCCCTTTGCTTGTAGCTCTCAGGGGCCATGTGGCTCCCAGGGCTCTGACCCCCTCCCTCTCGCACATCCCCTCACTTGCCAGCTGATAACAGCCCCATCACTTCTACACAGAGGCAGCCCCTCTGGGTTTGTGAGGTCCACAGACTCATCCCTGGGTGATGTGGCATTTCCCCATAGGTCCTTGCTTCCAGCCAAGTCTCTCATTCACCTCTCAGGTCATTTGTTGCCTAAAAGCACTTTCACCTCCTGATTTTACCCCTCCTGTTTCTGCTGGTCTCCAGCCTCTAAAGGAAGATGCTCAGCTCCAGTTATGTGTGTTCCAGGTGCTCAGGAACAGCCCCCTTTCATGGGCACTGCTCTGATAAGCCCTGGTTCTTTTTTCCTCTCCTCTCCTCTCCTCTCCTCTCCTCTCCTCTCCTCTCCTCTCCTCCTGCATCAGTGGCAGTTGCTGTACTGTCTGCTCTGGTCACAGCACCAGATCTGTCAGAGCTCATTAAGTGTTTGGACAATGCTCTCAGACATGTGCTGGGGTTCTTGGGGTGTCCTGAGCAGGGCCAGGAGCTGGACATGGTGATCCTGATGGGCCCCTTCCAACTCAGCATATTGTATGATTCTGTGATTCGAAACATGCTGTTCCTGCCAGGCCATGAACCTGCAGCCCGGGCTGGGGTGAAAGTGCCATGATGTGGTACCCAGGAGCTGGGTGCAAGCACCTCCACCCCAAATGAGGATGGTGCCATTAGCATCCCACACTGTTTTAGCAGGATGCTTGTGCTGCTCTGGTCATTGCGAGATGGGAGGCTCTCAAAACCTTGGCTTGCTGTGAAGGAGCAGTGACGACTCAACATGACCAGAGGGGAGCCTGGAGCTCTCCTGGTCAGGAGCCAGGGTCTCCCGTGCTCGTTGCTTACGTGCTCACCACACTGCCGAGGGCAAAACTGGGGACCTTTGGATCTCCCCTCACTGTGGAGACTTGAACCCACAGGGGCTTCCAACTGGAGAAATTTCTGGAGGGCATGAATCAGCTTTTCACAGCTTGTTAAAAATCTTGATCCTACCTCTTGTTTTCATGCCTTTCAAATCAGGAAATGAGTTTTACAACTTTTCCAGTGGGGCACAGCTGGTGGCCAGGGTCGTAAAGCTGAACTTTATAAATATCTCTCTTTGGGATCAGGGGAAGAGCATTAAAAAGGCAGAGAGAGAGAAAGAGAAAGAGAAGGGAAAGGAGCAAAGCGAATTCAGAAGCAAAGTGAACAAGTCCAGCTCAACTCCATCCATAGCCATGCAAGCTCAGAAGACGAGGTGTGCTTGGGGCAGGCTTTGCCTGCTTCTTTCCCTCCTCCTCCAGCTGCCAGGCTCCCAAGCCAAATGCTACTTCCAGGCTCAAGGTAAGTGGGGAGGTGAGATGGGAAGAGGCTGATGGGAAGAGGAGGCCTCAGCTTTCCCAGCATGGCAGGGCTCTGCCCTATGCCTGAGAAGTATGGAAGGGACTGTGCTGAGCTCAGGAGTGGATCATGGGCCAGTGGTGAGTGGAAGGAGCAGTCTATAAACCACAGAACAGCTCCCCAGGGCTCTGGCTGAGAAACAGCTTTCTGGGCCATGAAGGTTCCTGGCAGGAGCCTGGCTGGTGCTGATTGTGCAGGACTAGCAGCAAAGGAAGGAGGGCAGCTCATCATCCCTATGTTGCCTCCTCCCAGGGCTGCAGAAATGCCCAGACCTCAAGGGGCATTTGGCCACTCTAGGGAAGCAAGAGCCACTTGTTTCTTGCTCTAGACCCATGGGTTAGTGGTGAGAGCAACAAGGCAGGGCCAGGAGAGGAGAGATGGGTACATCATCTATGGCAGATGACAGGCATTCCATACCTGCAGGATGGTGGACACACCACCACATATCTTCCATACCATAAGGTGGGTGGGAGGTTGTGATGACGCCTCTGTCCCCTCTTTCAGGGCACAGGGTTGTCAAGGAGCCTTCCACTTGCTCTCAACACAGGCCCATGTGCTCTCATCACCACTGTTTCCTTTGCAGCTCCCTGTGAGTATGAAGGGAAGAAGTTCTCCCTTGGGGAATCGTGGCTGAGCACCAACTGCCTGCTCTGCACCTGCCTGCACCCCATTGGCGTGGGCTGCTGTGAGACGTGAGTGAGGGGCTGGGCTGGGCTGGGCTGTCACTTCCCACCACAGCACCCCTGCACCTGCAGCGGGGGTGTCTGGTGGCTGCAAATGCAGCAGATAGATATCTGAGCCTTGGGAAGGCTGTGGGGCACCACGTCCTGGGGAACAAGAGGCAGAGGTGAGCAGGACCCCACCAGGGCACTGAGGGTGGTGGGGTGGCTTGGGGCAGCTGGAAAGGGTGTCTTGGCACAGTAAGACACCCACATGCACCAGGAGCTGTGTCCCAGCCTGCCTGAGGTGGTCTGGAAGGCAACCTGTGCAGGGGGCAGGCAGCAGGAAACCACCCAGCCCAGTCAGCAGCCCCCGGGCACAAATCAGGGGCTCTGACGGCACCGTGTCCTCTCCACAGCACCCAGCACCCCATCGACTTCCCTGACTGGTGCGAGGCCCACTACGACTCACAGACCTGCCAGATCTCGGTAGTGCAGAAGGCCAACCCGAGCCTGCCGTGCGTGAAGAGCGTGGAGCACGAGTGGGGCTCGGCCGGCACCCCTGAGCCGCTGGTGAACAAGGTGCTGGGCGCGGGGCTGAGCAGATAGAGAGGCTCGGCAGCGCCCCGCGCCCTCGGCGCCTCCTCCCCCCTCCAGAGCGCACCGCCCGCATGCTCCAGACCTGCCCCACCCACCCTGTAGAGGCATCACCGCCGGCACCTTCGAGGGAAACCACTATCCACACACCATGGTACCAAGCTTTGCTTCTGCCTTCAGCTTCCTGAACACGGCATCCTCCCTGTGAGGTGTTCTGCACACCATGGAAACACAGATTCTACAGGATCTCCTCCCAGGTGGGCAGAAATCCTTCAGGGATTAAAAAAAGAGCTACAGAACTAAATCAGCCTGCTCCACGGCAGTCCTTCATTCCCATATCCAGACCCAACAGCTCCCTACTCCCTCACAGACCTCTACTTCTCTGCACAGCAGCCGTGGGGAGCTCACCATGGCCCCTCGTGCAGGATCCCCATACCCTATCCAGCCCCTTCTCTGCTCCCGGAGCTCGAGGGGCACAACCCACCTCTGAAACCACTAATGCCCCTGCTCCTAAAGCTACTGGGGTCCCTGGCACCATAGGCCAGCCCTGGGCAACACTGCAACAGAGCCAGCCCAGGGTGAGTGGCAGAAGGGGATGTACCCAGGGGAGACCCCCATGCCCACTGGCAAGGGAGCAGGGTGGGGAGGGTTCAGGAAGCAGAAGCAATGCAAGTGCCAGGGTGGAGGCAGCCACCCTGGCAGCTGCCCCAGCTGGTGCCATGCCTGTGTTGTGCAGAGCCTTGCGTAGATGTTTCTGTTCTTGCAATAAAGATACTGAACAAAGAGGAGGTCTCCAGCCTGTGACTGTTGTAGAAGGTGGGACGTGTCCATCACTAGGAACACCATGTAGGAATAAGGCTCTTGGGTTTTGCACACTCACATGTTTATTACATTTCCATGCAAAGAGGAAAGGTCATTGGAAGGCTTAGTAAAAATGGGGAGCTGCCTGTTGAGCAGGGAGATCTCCAGCTCTTGGATGCACAGCATGATTCCTTATAGCCCCCAAGGATCCAAAGACCAGCAGGATGCCTTCACGCCCAGGAGCCCAGGCGGACAAGAGCCCATGGGCTCAGTGCTGCTCAGTTCTGAATCACCACGATTGGACTGACACAGCACGGGCCTGCATCCCGGTCACCAGCACAGGGCTGGCCTGCCAGGACCTGCCTCCTCCAGCTGAGGGTGGCTGGGGCACTGGACCGTGTGTGTGGGACAATTCTCCAAGAGGCAGGACATGTGCCAGGGCAGGAGGGCAGGCTCTCACTCAGCTCAGGTAGCCACTGTGCTTCACCTGGATGCCAGACATCTGCTTGTACAGCCTCTGTAGGGGCACAGCTTTCACACAAGGGTGATATGAAGCTCCACTGGAAGAGCTCCCCTCTCCCCTCCCTGGGCTGGGCCTTTCCTTCTTGGAAGTCCCATACGGAATAAAGGCACATCAGTGGTTCCCTGGGAAGGCAGATTTCTTTTTGCTGAGTGCTGGGACTTGCACCTTCACCCAGGAAGGGTCCAGCTCCAGCTGGGGGCTGCAGCACAAGACACTGCATCAAGCAGTGCTCTTCCACCCATGGACAGGACAGACTTGCCTGGTGCCCACTTGGGCATCACAGATTAATCCAAGGGGACACTGGGATGCATGCCCCACAGCATCCTGGTGACAGTACTGCCTGCCATTCCCACTGGTGGTACATATTTGCAGCTCTGCAGGCAACAACCTCTCCCTAGTTCAGATGGTGATGGAGTTAGTGCTGGAGAACTGAGATACGTAGGAAGCCAGGATGGGGTTGGTGGGAAGAACTTTGATGGGCAAGTCCCAGCTGAAGGTGTCCACATCCATCTGCTCCACCCCAGTCCAGGTGACAGCCTCCGACTGGCTCCCACGAACCAAGCAAGTCCCCGCTGACTCCCCAGAGGTCACAAATTCAAAGTGCAGCCTCCACTTCAGGGACACTGTGGGCAAGAGGGTGGTCAGCACACAACACCACAAGGGCCACAGACAGCAGCTGTCTCAGCACTATCTGTCCTGGAATGGCACAGTAAATGACCCCACTCACACAGGCCAGCTCCCTCCCAAGGGACATATCTCTGCTGAGCAGGGGCAGGGCTGGGGGCATCACAGTCCTCCTGCAGAAACAAGCAGGGGTGGGTACTTACCGATGTTGGTGGTGAATCCTGGGGTGGAGCTGAGTGGGATGGGCAGGCTGAAGCTGCTCTGTGCTGTGTGCAGGCAGGACTCCTGATGGCGGGCATGCACGGTGAAGGAGACAGGCTGCCCCCGCCGGCGCTGGAACTCCTCCTGGATGCTCTCCTCTGTCTGCAGGCTCACCGAGAACTGCAGGGCAATTGGCAGGGTGCTTGCTCTCAGAACCTCATATACACCTCATGCAAAGCCTGGGGGCTCCATTTCCCAAACATGCTCAACTGGACCATTGTCCACATCACACTCCAAGGAGACCTCAGCTGGGTCCCACTAGAAACCCTCCCAGCCCAGTGACACCCCAATCCTTTCTCCCTCTCCTTCACCCTAAACCCCCACGTCTCCCCAGTGATCCCAGAGCCAGCAATGACCTGCAGACATGGGATGTCTCCTTCTGAGAAGTTGAAAGTCCCAATGACATCCTCTCCAATCTTATACACAGTCTTGAAGATGCAGAATGTCCCCACCTTCCCACGGGTGTTGCTGATATTATACAGGTCTGTGGAGAGAGAAGAGAGGCAAGAGTTGTGGCAGGACAAGGCTCTGCTCTGTGCAGTGCTCTGGGTTAATGACATGACCCCATACCTCCTGTTTGGGTGTGAAGGACAGTCCCTAGAGGGGGTATTCCCTTTAGAAAATGTCTGCAGTGAGCAAGAGCAAACCATAAAGTGGCTGTGATGTGCTGGGCAGAGGGTCACTCCAGCTGAAGTAGGAACAGCCTGAGACTGGCTGGGAGGCCCTGACCCAAGCAGGCCCTGATGCAGCTGCTCCACAGTCACAGCTAGAGCTTTGGTTTGTCAGTGAGAGGCTTTTTGCAGCTGGCCTGAGATGCTTTCCATGCCCAGCTTCTTAGGAAGGACAGCAGGTCTGAGCAGGGAATATGACCTACGCAGGCTGCGCCGGGAGGTGGCCACCATGAGCAGTTCTGTCGCTAGGTCTGCCAGGCGAGAGTCTTTCTTCAAGCCCTCCTCCTCCTCCAGGAAGGGGTTTGAGGGTGCAACGGCCTCATCCTGTGGGAACTGGTAATCCTTGAGCCCTGGGAAGAAGGCAAGAGCATCAGCAGGGCAGGGTGCAGCCTGGCCTGCTTGTGCAGGGAGGGCAGGCAGCATGGCCTTACCGTGCAGCACGAGGACGCGGAAGGGCACGCGCAGGAGCTTGATGGGGGAGTTGACACGCTGGCAGCCGATGGTCAGCTTGTACACGTACTTGACAGACTGTCCCCGGAAAGAGGGAGGGCCATCCACGGGCAGTGTCTCACAGTATGAATCTGCAAGGGGTGCAGAAAAACTGCTTTCCAAGGCCAGCAGGAAGCTCCCACAGCTGTTGTGTGCAGGCTCCCTGTGTTAGGGTGCAGTGCTGAGTGCAGGACAGTGCCTGGTGCTTTCTGTTGTCTCCTCTTTCCTCCAGAGGCCAAGCACAACCTGGCACCCCTGCACCAGGCACACTGCTCCTCACATCACATGCACCATCATCCAGATATGGCTTCCAGCACATACAACCACACTCACAAACTCCATTTCCAAAGAATGTGAAAGATGTAAAATCCAGGAATACAACCACATGAGAGCTAAACTTACTCATCACGAGTTCAACCCCAATTTGCCTCTTGTGAACTCCTTTGCCCGCCACTCTCACAGCACAGCCTCCTCCAGGCCCTGTCCCATGAGGGTGTTGATCAGTGCTCCATGCCTCTTTTGGGATTTGCTTTACACAAATCCTCAAATCCAGCAACAAGTTAGCTTCCTCCTGTACTCTTCTTTGAAGGACTGCAGCTAAATGATCAAGAAACAATTCTGACTTCTTCACAACAACCAGTGTGTGTCCCCCTTGACAAGCTGATGGTTGTATCTCAAAGCCTCTGATTCTGAGGGCTCTGAGATACGGGGGCCTGGCTCATACCGCATTCAGCCCTCCTTGGCCCCTTGGCCACCACACAAACCCAAATGCCTCTTGACACAGTGTGAACACTTCTGTAGCTTTCCCAAACCACACGCTGGGAACAAGAAAGACACAAACAGCGAACTGTGGAAAGTCTCCACCTCTCTGGCTTGTCCACCGTAATGCAGATACGCCCTACCAGAGGAAGGGCAGCATCCTGCTCTGAAACCACAGATCCTTCCCCATGTCTGGCACATACTGAATGTTGAGGCTTAGATGAAAAGTTAGGGTTACATTTTAAATATAACTTCTGGATTTAAAATAACAGGACTGGAAGGAAGAAAAAAGCCTGTGATAGTGTGTAGTGTCCACAGGATGTCACACCTTGAAACACAAGCCTCTCTTTCTGGACCAGGGTGCAGATAAAGCAGAGAACTATCCTGAAACGGAAGAAAATCAGATGTTTCCAAGGAAAGAAGCAGACTTCTGTAATGCCTGTACCAGACTTAACAAGAGCACTCACAAAGACCTTTATGCCCAGTGAGGATAATCTGAAGAGAGACCATCACAGTCAGAGGAGAATGGACAGTTTGCTACCTGGCACAGGAATGCCAAGACGCAGGAAGTCCCAGCTTCCGTGCATATCCCAGAAGGAAGCACATTCCTGGCGCTACAGATGCCTTCTTTACCCACCCGCTGTGCCCTCTGGCTGGGCTTCTGGCCTGTGTCCAGGCTGCTTCTATTTCCTCCCCTCTCTGTGATCTACCAAATATTTAAAGGTATTACAAAACCAGAGTGGAGGCAAAAACAGCCACAGAAATTATTTGAGGACTTGAGAAAAAGCTTCATGGTGACAAATTTAAAGAGCTCAGTCTGGGCCATGTGTCAAAAGGGCTGGGAGATGAATCAACTTCAACATATAGGCACCATAACTAGAGTAAGGTATTGGGGAATAAATTGGTTAGCAAATGAAAACAAGTCCTTTTATCAAGAGACACTCTGACACAACCTCAGCTGTATGTGCCAGCTCTGGCTGCAGTTTAATAACATGGTATACTGCTGAAGCAGAATTAAGATTTCTTGGGTTTTCTGGTTTGGGGTTTTTTTTTTCCCCTTCCCAAACTGCGTAGCAAAACTCAGAACTTCTGAAAAACAGGAAATGAAGAATTTAGATACACACCCACACAGCCTTAACTCTCCCTCCATGGAGCTGGCAGGAGACCCCAGGAATGGTCTGCAAGCGTGCCAGCTGCAGTCTCGCGTGAGAGCAGCAGCACCACGGGCTGATGGGATCGGAGTGAGCAGCCTGGCAGCAAACGAGACCAGGGCTGTGATACGGGGATTTCAGTTCTAAAAAAACAGTGCCATATGCAGCCACACCACACGAGATGCATGAAACACTCAGTGCATCACACAGCCAAGGGGAAGAGCTGCACTGTACAGCCAAGGAACCTCAAAGAATAGAAGAGTTTGGATCCTTCCTGCAGAGCTGCATCCAAGCAGCAGGCAGCTGCAGGCTGCTTGTGCCAGTGCCACCCAGAGGCAGAGAGGACACACAGACATCATGACGTCATTGGGAAGGACAGACAATCCCCAGCTTAGCTGGGGGCTGAACAGCTTCTGCCTCTTAAGCCAGGTCACAATCCCTCAATCCATCCCAGTCACCTGGATCTTGGGCTGTCGTCACTGATCTGTCATCCCAGAGACTGCCAAACCTGCCTAAGATGTGCCAGGAAAAGGGACTTCCCTCTGCTCCCAGGGAATGGATGCTCCAGACCCAAATGTGCAAGCAGCAAAGAACACAGGAGAATCCAGGTGAGCCTCAGGCCAGCTGAGATTTCTGCCTCCTTCTCCTTGCTGCTGGCATGGCCAGCTCCTTTCCCCAACACACTGCTATAGAATAATAAGTGAATAACCAAATGTCTTCAGACAACAGGCTCTGCAGTTTAGACGCACAGTCCCAAGATGGCATTGCCCCACCCCACAAACCACCAAACCAAGCCAGCCTGGTTTCACCAGGTCCATGTTTCCCTCCAGTCAGGCCCCTCCAAGGCTAGAAAGGTAGAAACCAGCTTCAAAACCAGCATGTCTGTGGCCGCCTGGTCTCACTTGCAGCTCTGCTTTCAGCTCTGGAGAGCTCAGTGATCCAGCAGAGCCTGCCCCAGCACAGGCACTGTCTCTTTACTCCCTAAGCTCTGCAGAGTGGGAGATCTCCTCAACCATTCTCAGCAGACTCTGGGACAGTAACAGAGCTCTCCATGCCCAGCCTAAGAGGCCCAACATCACTGCTGCAAATGCAAATGAGATCCAGCATGACCGGAACAGGCTGGGTCACACAGCCACCAACCAAGAGACAACACGCACACTCATCTGTTTCCACAGCTACTCAGACATGGAGAGCTTTGGGCAACAAGATAAGGAGTGCTCACTTTCACAGCAGAAAAACTAGAACATCCAGAAGACTGTTATCTCCAGGACAGCCACAACCTGAAGCGGAAGCACAATCCTTTGGAAGACACCAGCCAAAATTGCAAGAATATACCAGTGTAGCTGAAGAAATAAAGGCAAGGAAATGCGGTGTGTATAGCCATTTCTTCTGCTGCACCAGATATTTCAGAAGTTTTATGCCTTGCAGCTACATAGTGCATCTGCAGCAAAAGCTGCAGGCCAGAGGCAGGACTGAGGGACACATTGCAGTACAGAGCCCTAGCCCAGCAGAGAACAGACTCTGGATGATGCAGCAGCTCTTCAGCACTCATGCTCCAACCAAAGCACCCTGCCTTTCGTGAGCACCAGGATCTCACACTTGCAGCACTCAGGTCTGCAAAGCCAGTTTGAAAGTGGAGCTCCCCAGAGATGAACTCTGTGAGCAGGGGAAGAAAAGCCAGGACTCACAGGACTTTGACTCCCCAGGATCCAGTCGCAAATCACAGAAGAGAATCTTTGGTGGGGTGGACAGGATACACTGACCCCGCTCTCCTGGAAGAGAACAAAAAACACATAAATGCTGCCCAGCCTCAAGCTGTGTCCAGGTCAGTCAAGCTTTGTCCTCACAGGCAGGAACAGGGAGAAGAGAGCCAAGGAGAAAACATCTCTTGCCCTGATCATATCATGAGACATTCCCACTGCAGCTGGACAAAAAACAGCTGTGTTCCAATCCAAGCTAGTGTCACTGTGACTTCAGTATTAACAAGGTCCCACAACATCCATCACCAAGACAGCAACATAAACTTCCCACTCACTTCTATGCATGCTGTCAACAAGATACACATATTATGGTCTGCTTGGCTCCTGCCCGCTATGCTCTCACTGTCCCTACCCTGGTGACAGGCAGTAGTGGCACTCACCTCTGTTGGGGACAAAGACCGTCTCATTCTCTGCCTGCACATCGTGCTTGCTGCCATCAGAGGGAGGGAGCGCCACCCGGTTCTCACTGGCATGAAACTGGCAGTGGATCTGGGCGCTGGCCCACGCCAGCATCTCACTGAAAGCAAAGAGCAACACTCATAACTCTGCTTTAAACCTGAATTACATTACAGACTGGGAGAAGAGCAATTCTGCCTGCTCAGCTCCATGCAGGACTGCTTGTCTGGAAGGAAGAAGGCCTTGCTTCACTGTCACTGAAGCCACTCTCACAGTCCCCCTCCAAACAAGCCTTGGGAGTAAGCTCAAGCTGGGGGGCTGACTCGAAGCCACTTCCACCCCAGCTGTGGACAACACCCAGCTTCACCCAAGGCCTGGCTCTGTGGCCCAATGACCCTTTTTAAGCAGCAATAATTGCAGTCTGAGCCACATCAACATCGGCACAGCGCTGACATGGCATAAGAAAACATATCTGCCTCAATAAGCATGCTGCACACTCATGGCAGAAGACAACAAGCAGCAGAGGTCAGCAGCCCCTGTTCTCTTCCATGAGAACAAGAGACAAGGTGGCTTGTGCAAAAGCTTCATAGTGGTCTTTCAGCAAACATGCTGAGATCAAGTATTCCAAGATTCAGTCTAAAGCCTTACTCATTTGTTCATCTTCCACACCTTGGGACTGGCCACTCACTGCACTCTTGGGAGGACATCCTGAGCTGCTGTGGGCCATGGCAGAGGACTCTCAGCCATGAGGAGTTAAATCCCAAGCCAGAAGTGACACACTGAGCAGCACTTGGGTAACAACACAACCATTAGGGAAGTGGGCAAATTCTAAAGAAGATTCCTGAAACCTGGGTTCAGCTGCCCCTGCCCACAGCACAGAGATGCCTCAAGCTCAACACTCCTGGGGGCAGATAGGCACACACATGCTCCCTCTGCCCCCAAAGCACCATTCCCAACAAGCACATCAGCTGCTCTTTGTGCCAGACCAAAGAAGGATGCTTCTGGGTCTCTCATTAGGGCCTATTTACTTCTCCTTGTGCAAGGGGTTTGCTGACGGCAATAGGGGAGGCAAAGGTGTCATTTTAACCCCTCTCTGTACAGCCACAGGAATTAATGTAGGGCCACGCATCCAGCAGAAAAAACAGTCCTGTGTTTTGGACTCTGCTGTGACGTCAGCCATTCCATAGGGGACTTCCCATGGTAAGGGTGACACCTTTCAGTTTCCAAATCACTCTTCTGTTTTTATTTCAATAGTGGTCTTTATAGTTTAGCCAGTGAATAGTTCCTCTGGTGTTTTCTAACATCATGATCTGATTAGTAAGCACCAACATCAGAGCTTTAGGTGGCAGAGGGATTTTTTCTGGCACATGGGAGTCCCTCCACATGACACATCAGAGCAGTTACAGGTCTAGATGAACCAGGGAAAAAGGTGTGCTGTATTTATGTCAACTGACTAATGAGGTGCTATTTGATCTTTTCTGTGTGCTGGCTGCCCTTACCCAAACACACCTCAGTTACTATACTCACTTGCTCCAAACCTAGAGTTGAATTCTGCATTTTTTAAAGCACCGTCAGGGCTGCCACATGCTTTTTTTGTGGTTGTTGTAAGGTATCTGCTGTTGGGAAGCAGAGAACTGCTCTTGCTTGAAGCAATGTTTGCTAATTTTATATAAGCTTAGAGTGATTACTGTACCTTCAAATACCATATTTTGAGTATTTTTTTCTTTCTTTTGCAGTATTGTTTTACAATATGCCACTGGATTGTTTTAATTTTTTCTAGCCCGATGTCCAAACAAAATGTGCATGTCCCATCCTGCCAGCAGAGCCGGCTTGTTCAGCTGGTGCTTGTTCAGCAGTGGAGGATCCTGCACTGGTGCTGAGGTCACTTCCCTCCAGTCTGACCTTCCCCCACAACTCCTGCAGCCTACAAGAGACATGCTCCGTGCTGCCTCTGGGTAGAAGAGATTTGTTTCTTGTACTCCAAAATCAAATTAATTCCTGCCTTCCTTTCAGTTCTGTCCCCATGCTCCAAATGCAGCCTCGCTGTCCCTCCACCTGTGAGGCCCAAAACCTCCCAGGCTCTGACAGGCATATCTGCCTGTTGCAGTCACTGCTTTGATCCGGCTCCTGCCTTTACGCAACCCACAGCCTCATTTTCCAAACCACCAATCTATTTGCTGTTGGAAATCAAATGACTTAGCCAGGTCTCATCAGACTGATCACCTGGGGTTCTTCTTATTATTTTAGAAATTTTTCTTTTCCAAGAGGCAGTCTTCTACAGACCACAACACATGTGAGGTTCTCAAATAAAGCTCTCGTAAAAGCACTGCGAACCCTCCAAACCATGCCACCTGGTACTCTTGCAGTCCTGCATGTTTCAGAAGCAGATAAAACAGCTCTCGTCCTCACACAGGACTAAACTCTGGGAGCAGGATGCTTTTGCCACAGCTGAATTTGAAACCTGAACTCAGGAGGCAAGAGGAAACAGGAAGAAATGATGGAAAGTTAAGGAAGGCAATAAACACAGAAGACCTCTACTGCTGAGGTTGCAGACACTGTGGGCCCACCAAAACAATCACATGGGAATACTGTACTGGTGATGAAAACACGCTGAACCTGACAGGGCTGGAACCAGACACTTCCCAGGAAGGGCTCAAGATGAGAAACCACTCTCCACTCCCTAAAGAATCAGACAAAGCCACACACTCAGCGGACATGAAGGCTTTGGGTGATTACTTGTGACATGGAGTCACCCCCTGTGAGCCAATACGGGAAGCTCCCATCTTCTCCCATTTCCTCAGCACTGATAAGGGGAGATGCAGTGCTCAAAGGCTGGGCCACAGAAAATGTGGCCACAGAAGGTGCCCCCTTCAGACCCTCAGCAGTACTAGCCCCTTTGTCTGCCATCTCTGGAGGCAGGGATCACAGGGATCTATCCAGCACTGCTGGACAAAAGGGAGCGCCTTCCACAAGTGCAGGAAATAATGACGATGCCTGGATGTTGCTCTGTGGGACTGTCACCCTGGCATGACCAGATATCCCACTTTGACAGCCAGTCTGGCTTCATTTTCTGCCAGTCACTGTCACTGAGGGCTCATCTGAGGGACAGAGAATCTCTGACTACATACCTCTTTCCTTGTCTACTTCTTGGGGGCACAAAACCACCATAATTACCCCAAAATTGAGATGGTGCAAGGCTCCGTTAAGGGAGTGCCTCAAGTAGGGAAGTCACAAGGGGCTGAGCTGGCACCATTGCCCCACAATGCAGCCACGACTGCTGCTACAGAGAGGAGACAGAGAGTGGGCTGTTCCTTCTGGAGGGACAGAAGGAACATTTGGAGGCATCGTGCATGGACTGGCACAGGCCCTGTACCTGCTGGCAGAAGTTGAAGAGGCCGATAATGGGTTGGTGAAGGTGATCACACACTCCAGGACCTCTCCTGCCAGGAACACAGGCCCACGGCCCAGCTTGGCCAACACTTCGATCATGGCTTGGACAATCCTGCTGCACACCTGCCAAAGAAAGCAAACCGTGGGCCGGTTACCACAGAATCATAGATTCAAGGAATCACCAAATGGTTTGGGGTGAAAGAGACCTTAAAGATCATATTGTTCTAACTCCCCTGCCACGGGCAGGGACACCTGCCACCAGACCAAATAGCTCAGGGCCCCAACCAGCCTGGCACTGACCATTTCCAGGGATAAAGCAATCACAATTTCTCTGGGCAACCTGCGCCAGTGCCTCACCACCTTCACAGTAAAGAATTTCTTAATATTTAATCTAAGCGGAGTCTCTTTCCCTGTGCTGTCACGGCGTCACGTAGGGTTGGGCAATGTAACTGAGGAGGAATGGGGACACAGACACATACACACACAGGAGGTGTGGGAAGGATCACGGACAGTCCTATCCTTACAAACAAATACATCCTCCTCCAGGTCCACACAGCTAAGGGGGACACAGCGCGACGGTGAGAAAGGACAGCCCTGACAACCTCAGCTCTGCGGTCCCTAACGCAGACAGACACACGGATAACTGTACCTGAGGGATCAGGGACACAGGGCCGCAAACTTTCCGCAGCTCCCGCCTCGGGCCCACTCACCACCCGCACAGGCCGCGCTCGCCGTCCGGCACCGCAGCAGGCCGGCTCCCCTCAG
>JAHLSL010013733.1:13005594-13031819 GCA_025920805.1 Petroica traversi | reverse complement strand
GGGCTGCTGCCTGCTGCTCGCCCTGGTCCTGCTCGTGTCCCGGGATGCTGCGTGCAGGAAGGTAAGGGCAGCCCTGGGGGAGTGCGGCTGTGCCGAGCCGTGCTGGGCTGTCCGGGGTGCAGGGTGGGCGGTGTGGGGCGGCACAGCCTGGCTGTGCCATCCCTGTGGTGCACTGGGCATGGCCAAGGTGCCGAGCCATGACCTGCCGCGCTGAGCTGCTCTGTGCCACAGTCTGCTGTGCCATGTTGTGCCTCCTGTGCCGTGCTGTGCCGCCCCAGCACACGGAGTTTGCCTGCTCCTGTGGTGTCCTGCTGTGCCAAGCCACACCATGGGGCAGTGGCCATGACCAGGAGGCTGCCAGCTCTGGCTGTGCTGTCCCTGGGGTACTGTGGGTCACCTACCCCTGCAATAGGGAGGTACCAGCACTGCCAGCTCTGCTCTGCCCTGCCCAGGTGATGCCGGAATGATTTTTGTCTTTTCTTTTATATCCCTTTTACACAGTTCTGTATATCCACAAGTATTAGCACTTGTAACCCTTTACTTAGTTTAGTGCTTAGTTATAAGTGTTCTGCAGGCCCTGAGACTGAACAGCCCAGAACTGCAGAGCCAGGGACACCAAACATTCCTACTGTCTCAGGAACCCAAGGTCTCCTAGCAGGACAGATTTTGTAAACTAGGGGTTAGCCCTCCCCAGCCCCATTATTGGGATCCCTTGTTAGATATGCTGATGTGTAAGGTCTATAATTGGTGTGTGTGACTGACAGGGGTGCATTTGCCACGCTGTCACCTGGGTGAAGTGGATGCATCAAACAGGATCCTGATTAAAATACTGAGCTAAAGACACCAAAACCCTTTTAACCGTTTCTAGTTTCATTTTCCTAACATCAGGGAAAATGCATCACAGGGAGGGAGAGGTGCTGTCCTGGCTGGTGCCCACGTGCCGGCCACAGCTGCCACACAGAGTGTGCCATGGGACACACATCCCACTGATTAGGGAAGCTGGGGATGGAGGGGGAACTGTTTCTCAGAACTGACTGAACTGCCCACATGATCCTCTGTCCCCAGTGTGACCTGCAGGGCCTGTGGAGAAATGAGCTGGGCTCCAATATGACCATTGTGGCCATGAACACAGCTGGGACCTTCTCTGGCTCCTACCACACGGCGGTGGCAGCCACCAACAAGCAGATCCTGGTGTCACCCTTGCAAGGGGTCCAGCAGCACCCTGGTGCCAAGAGACATCCCACCTTCAGCTTCACTGTGCAGTGGCAGTTCTCAGGTACAGCAGTGACAGTGCCCATGCTGGGAGTGGGGATCCCCTCAATGGTGCCCCAAATCCCCTGTGGCACCCAGAGTAACCCTGCTCTGGGCACAGACTGGGCACACGCACACATCCTGCCATGGGAAGTGGGAGAGCTGTCTGCAGTGGGTGGCAGGGCTGTCTGGAAGAGGTGGTGGGGGTGTCCATCTGTCCAAGGGGCATGGCAGGGCTGATGCCCAACTCTCCATCCAGCTGATGTGAAAGCGATCCTCCTGGCCAGTCTGGCAGGAAAGCCCATCTCTCCATCCAGGGCATGGAGCAGGGGGTGTTTATCTGTCTGCCAGGATCAGATGGCCCAGGTTTCCCTACCTTGAGGTGCACCCCTGAGCCCTCTCTGCCTCTCTCTTGCCAGACTCCACCACTGCCTTTGTGGGCCAGTGCTTTGTGGATCACCGTGGGAAGGAGACACTGGAGACCATGTGGCTCCTGCGGGAAGAGGTTCTGTCACACAAGGACACCTGGAAAGCCACCAGGTGAGCTCTACCCCTGCCATCTCACCCCACAGCCCTCCCTCCCACCCTGCTGACATATCTTCCCCGCAGGGTTGGCACTTCCATCTTCACCCGCATCAAGTGATGGGAACAGGGACCAGTGCTGCCTTCACCCAGCTCCTTCTGCACTCCAAAGTCTCTCCACAGTCCCAGTGCCAAGCTGGGCTCCCGACCAGGAAACACAGCCTCACCTTGCCCTGTTTCTTCCCAGTGCCTCCCAGCAACCTGCTGCTGGGGCTCCCCATTCCCACACTTGCTGGCCTCACACAGGGAGCCAAATAAACCTTCCTCCACATGGCAGAGAGCTGTGTCCCTTGTGTCCCTGGGATACATGCAGCCACTCTGTGGCCATGGGGAGAGAAAAGCAATGCTGGGGGCACAGCAGGGAAGTGTTTTAGAGGGGCTGGGGGAAAGTAGCTGGGTAATTTTTCTTCAGGTCTCAGCAGGTGCCTTCTTGCCTATGCACCCATTTGGGACATTCACAGGCACACTGTGGTGGGTGGCTCCAGGCAACAGGATACCCCATGGCTGAGGGTTGGGGTGAAAGCTGCATGCAGGCAAGCCAGCGCTCTCACCTGGCCTCATCCAGTGTCCCTACACCCCACTCTGCCCCATCTTCCCATCAAACTCCATTTCCAGCTACTGCTCTGGATTGGAGTCTCAGTGCTGCATCCACATATGGGGGGAGTTGGGTGCCAGCCCCCACAGAGGGGAACCTGGGGTGTTGGGGTGATCTAAGGTCCAGGCTGGATGCTGGGGGGACCAGGAGGGGGACCTGGGGCTCCAGGGGGAGCTACAGGGCAGGCTGGGTGGCTGAAGCCGTGCCCTGAAGGTGTACCCGGTGTGTGTACACAGGTACACATGCACTCCCTACTGCCTGGCTGTCACCTGATCAGCTGGGGGGTGGAACAGGATGTGGATCATTTCTGGTGTTCATATTCACAGGACGTTATCTGAACATTAAACTTTATTTCATCCGCTCCATAGGAGAGGAAATAAATCAAACAAGGGCCCAATGCCCTTTGCACCGGTCCAGCACTAGACCTCATTAATCCATCATTTCAGCAGCTCCTGAAGTTTACAACTCATTAGTTATCTAATCCATGACACACTGCTCCTAAATCCTGTTCCTGGGCACCACAGGGAGAAGCTGTGTGGGCAGGGAGAGGGCAAAGGTTGTGAAGGAAAAATGCTGCCTGGAGGCTGCTGGATGGGGCAGAGACTTTGGGGCAGAAAGCACACAGTGCCCCAGAAAGTGTCAGGGCCTGTCTGCTATTCCTCTCACAGTGTGCCTGTCCTTCCCCAAACTTCCTCAGCTTTTGCTCTTTCCCTCCTTCCCTGCTGGGCTCTGGGGCTGCACCCAGAGAGTGCACAGACCTGAGGCTCTCCAGGGTATGCTTGTACTGACTGAGCACAACTGGTTGTTGTGCCTGGTCAAAAGTCAGCCTGCATCCTCATCCTCACCCTTGCAGCCTCATCCTCACCCCAGTATTCTGCACAGAGCCCTCAGTTCATCCCCACTGGTTCTTGCCACTGCCCTAATCATGCTGGGCTCGTTCTCCTGCTTCCCCTCCCCAAACACCACTGTGGCTGTCACCAGCACCATGAGCACCCAAAGACTTCTTTGTGGGGTCTGTGAGGCCAAGCCTTGTGACGCCAGTGGGAGTGGAGGGTGAGGCTGGGTACCCTGCACAGCAGGGCATGAGGCCACTGAGAATCATGTTGGCCCAGGACAAAAGACTTAATTTCTGTTGTTTCATTTCACCCACAATTGCAAATTCTCCAACTCCTTGTTTCTCTCAAGGCAGTCAGTAAGATAGGGGATGATGCAAGCATTGTGCTTGCTTAATAGGGAAACTGAAAGTAAAACTGTGGAGTTTACAAGAAATCAGCACTGGGGGCACCACGCCCTCTGCATCACAGTTTGTGTGCATCAGCTGTTCTAACTATCCCACATCGTGTCCCTGACCTTGGTGTGATCCTGCCCTGTTATTGACCATTCATTTGCCTATTACTCTTGCCTGGTATGCGCAGCCTGGGCTGCTTTCCTCCAGCTTTCAATGCCCTATTATGCAGTAGAGAGCAATGCCTTACTTAGAGGTTTTCCTAAAACCTCTGCTGCTGGGACAGGTTTGTTTCCTTCATTTTTCGAGCCCCTGGACCCAGTGCAGATAACCCGCTGTCTCTGCACACATACCTTGCCCAGCCCTCTTGACTCTGTCCGTCTGTCCATCTCCTGCAGTGACCAGAGGGTGCTTTGGAACACACGTGCTTTGGAGCTCCTGCAGGGCAGGATGGAAACTTACACTCAACCAGTAGACATGGGGCAAAAGACCCCCAGGCTGGGTGACATCAGTGGGCAGCCCCACACAACCCCTTCTGCATCCCTGTTTTGCCCATTCCCATCCCTGTGTCCATTCCTGTTCCAGTCCCCCTGCCTATCCACATCCCTGCCTCGGATCCCTGCCCCACCTCATCCCTCCCACCCTTGCTTCCATCCCCATCCCTGTCCCTGTTCCCGTCCCCATCCATGTGCACATCCCCTCGTCCTTGCCCCCATCCCCTCCCCCATTCCCGTTACCGCCACAACCTACAGCATCTTCCTATCTCCATCCCCAGCCCTGTCCCCGTTCTTGTCCCCGTCCCCGTCTCCGTTCTCTTCCTTGTCCAAACACCAGTCCCTCCCTCAGATACTGCCGGGGGCTTTCCCGGAAAACAGGGCGGAGCTGAAAAATAAAACTCAGTGAATCACAGTCCCGGCGTGATTCGCTGCCGCAGCTGCATCCCGAGCTTCATCCCGATGAGCCGCCGCGTCCTCTCCGTTCTCGCTCTGCCTGTAGGGGCGGCCGTGGCCGTGGCCGCGGCGGGCGTCCAGGTGGGAGCTCCTGCTGGGAGACACGCGTGGGAGACTCGGCTCCGGGGAGGTCTGCGTGGGAGCATCCCCGGGGACCCCGGTGTCAGGGGAGGGACACGAGTGGGAGACTCGCGGAGGGGTGGAGCATGGGAGCTGCCGCGCTTGTTAGGGGTGGGACACGCGTGGGAGACCCCTCTGCGAGGGGAGTACTCGGCAGCAGGAGGGTCCCCTGCTCCAGCGGGTATCCAGACGGGACACCCTGCCGAGGGAGGTGAGGGAAGTGATGCTCCAGGGCTGTCAGGGTGCCTGGGAGGGATGTGGGCAGAGATTCCCTTCCTGATGCAGGGGACATGCATGTGGAAACCCCCGCACTTCCCTCCCGGGGACTGGGAGGGAAATTGAGGCAGGCGAAGCAGGGGACCCTGCCCCAGGGGGTGACTTGCCCCTGTCTCAGGCGGTGCAGTGAGGGAGAGAACAGGCAGGACTCAGAACTGCAGGTGGGATGTGCAGGGCTCTGGCTGAGAAGGAGCTCACCGAGAACCTGAGGGCTGTGCCCACCCCAGAGGGCTTCCCTGCTGTGCTGCATGTGTGCTGAGCACAGCACAGATCCCCACAAACACGGGGAGAAGTGCCTTGGATTCACACATCTCACCTGCCAGGGCTGCAGCAGCGCTCCCACCCAGGTTCCTGCCTGTCCAGGGCTCCCACCTTTTGCTTTTCTGCTTCACCTCTCCCCTCTGCTTGGCTTACCCCAGCTTTTGGCCCTCTTGACATGGCTGAGATAGCAGCAACTTTATAAATCACGTCTTTTAAAAATGAATGCTCAAGCACCCGCAGGACTCCAAAAACATTCTGCAGTGCCACCGTCCACAGACTGACCTGTGTTTTCGTTCTTTTCCAAGCTCCTCTACCATGGAAATTGCCACTCTGGGGAGAATAAGGCCAGTGAGAAAGAGGAAAAGGCAACGAAAAGCAGGTTGCTGAACCACCTGGGGAAAGGCACATGGGACAAGAAGGTGAGTGCCAGCGCCCCATGGGCATCAGGGATTGTGGGCAGGGGGCTTGGCCAGAAAGGGGGGCTGTGTGCAGGCAGCCCCCAGGGACACGACTGCTCCTCCCCAGCCATGCAACCTGGCCGGCTGGTGGAAGAATGATCTGGGCTCCAAGATGCAAGTGTTCAAGGTTGGCAATGACGGAACCTTCTCTGGCGAGTACCACACCGCCGTGTCAAGCACCGAGAAACCCATCCAGCCATCCCCACTGAATGGCTCCCAGCACCTGGATGAGGATGGACAGTGCACTTTCGGCTTCACTGTCAACTGGAAGAAGTTCTCAGGTCTGTAGTAGCCTGATGGGTGTTGTTGGGTGGGGTGGTGGGATGGAGAGGGGAGCTCAGGCAGGTCCGAGAGCCCATCCCAGTCCCTCTGTTCTCTCTCCTGTCCCCCCTCTCTCCTTCCCTGTGTCTCCCCACTCTGAATGGTCCCTGCAGACAGCAGTACCCCTCCCAAAATGAGTTTTGGGTGAGGCAGCACGGGGGGCTGCTTTGACAACATCTCTGCCACACAGCATATCCCTGCAAATATCGGGAATATCGGGAGCTCAGGCTTCACGGGCATTAAACGCACTGATGCTTGTGGAGCCCAAATTGGCTGGGGTCCTGTTGGGATGCTCACAGCCACCACTGCTTTAGACTCCACAGCTGTCTTCGTGGGCCAGTGCTTCAACGGGGAGGAGGGGAAGGAGGTCCTGCACACCTCCTGGCTGCTGCGGGAGAAAGTCGACTCTGAGACAGATGACTGGAGAGCCACCAGGTGAGCCAAGGTACCCCAAATCCATCTGGGATCCTTATCCTGCTGCTGTCCGAGCACTAATGGGCTTCTGCTTCCCCACAGGTCTGGCTGCAACACCTTCACTCGAATGGGCTGAAAGGAGGGAGGAGCATCTCGTTCTAGCCACCCTTGGGAGACAGGAGCCCCCTCACAGGATCAGGGTGTACCAGCATGTCCTGGTGTTTCCAGCTCAGGAGGAAGATGTCTAAAAAACCACCAAATTAAATTAATAATATTAAAGGTATTTAAACACAGCCTTGTGCAGTTTGTGGATATGTCCTGGAAAAGCTGGGCTAAAACAGGGTAATGGGTAGGTGTGGGATTAAACTCATTTCCCTATTCTGGGAAGAGACTGGCCCTAAGAAAGCCCCTTTTCCAGCCCAAACAGGATGGTGCATCCCCAAAGTAACCTCAGACACTAAGTGTGACCAGCACGTTCCTGGTGAAAGCCTGGTGAATGTGATGGGAGGGTAAGCTGGGGAGCTCTTCTGCATCCCAAAAACCTGGCTGGGAGGCCCCTGGCTCTGGCACCACCCTCAAGCAGGAAGGTGAGGGGTCTTTGCTGTGTCACACTCCTGTAAAGTGCCAAGGGCTGCTCTGTACCAGCCACACAGGGCCAGTAGCTGCAGTACATCCAGCCCAAAACTCTTCCTAGGAAACATGTGATTTACACTGGAAAGCCAATGACCACAAATACAGCCTCAAATATCTGCTCAGTGGACTATGTGACTCACCAAAACGGGAAGTGCTGCCTTAGGCATCCCTCTAAGCCAAAGCAAATGATTTCCAGGAAATCAGCTCTGGGTCTGAATCCGAAACTGTGTCCCTGTGTCTGTGATTCTCAAAATAACCCAGGACAGTGCTGCATGCCCTGAGCTGGCACACTGCCTGGGATCTGACGAACTTAAAAGTAGAACTGAGCTGCTCCCCCACTGCTCCCCTGGCTTTTCTGCCACAAATGCTGTGGGAGGGAGAGCTTTGCCAGCAGCATCTGTGGCTTTAGCAAGTTTGCTGTTCTGTGTTTTCGCCTGCCTTGCTGCAAACTCACCTGTTGTTTGCTTCTCACATCTTTCTCCCTGGTGTTCTGCTTCTAGAGTTGTGCTGCTGTTCCCTCCTCGGTGCCTTGCTGGCATTTTTTCAGCTTTTCCAGTTCCCTTACAGCATTTCTGGCCAGAATGCCTTTACACCAGCCCTCTGCTATGCCAGTATGGATCTGCACAGCCTTTTATGTTCTTTTAGAGGAGGCTGAGAACTGGGAAAGTGAGAGGCAGAGGGACCACAGGACTCTGCTCTCACCTGAATCAGCCAGCTCAGCAGTGAGGCACTCCCCTGAGCCTTCAGCCTCACTGCATGCGTCCTCCTGACCTTGTAATCGCCTTCATGCCAACACTTCCCCAGGGCAGGGCTCTCCAGAGGCTGTGCAGCATTCCCGGGGTGCTTCAGCAAAGCAGCAGTGCTGGAACACCCTGCAAACCCTCGCAGGCAGCCACAGTGCTGGTGAGAGATGTGGCAGGCTGGAGCTGGCAGAGATATTTCCAAGGCCAGTCCTCATATGAGGGCATCCAGCTAGGCTGCAACACATCCCTGGCACACCTCGGATTTGGGGTGACAGGTGATTGGACATGGGGTGCCAGGGGTGCCTGATGGAATCTGGGAGTGATATTTCCCTGAGGATGTTTGGCATCCATCAGCACTGGGTTTTATCCAGTTGCAAACCTGCTCATGGTGCTGGTCTGCAAATCCAGCATTTTGTTTCCTTCTAGAAAGGTCTCATAAGCAACGCAAAAATGAGCAGGGCTTCCCCTTCAGCCCCACTGCAGGAAAACTCACTGTTTCTGCTGCATGATGAGGTTTAATTGAGGTCAGTCACACATTGTGAATGCCTCCAGGGGCAGGGGGAGCTGCTGGAGGCAGGAGGAACCTGCTGTCACACAGACATGTCTGTGTAGCACAGGTGCTCACACACAGTTCGGCTAAAAAACACCCCGAAAAATGCATTTATTAGGATCTTGGCATGGGATGATGCTTGCATAAGGATCAGATCCCTTCAAACAGACAGTCACTGTTAGAATGGAGAAGGAATTTCAATTGCACGGGTCCTCCAGCACTCACATGTCTAACCACATGTGGAAAACTGCCCCACACAACCGTTTCTGTGGGGGCAGCTCCTGTAACCGTTTAGAAGTGTCTCAACACTGAACATCTTGGTGCCCAACATCTCTCTCAGGGCAGGAAATGGAGGCAGGGAATTCCCAGGTCACTCAAGGGACTGCATGGCTGGTGGGTTTGTGTGTGTGCACAGGCAAAACCTGGTACCCTGCCACTCTGCAACAGTGACCAAAGAGTAAATTTAATTTTCAATCCACAATTTCACAGATGAGTGAGGACATACAGCTCCCATCCCCTCCACCATTCCTGCATGGTCCTGTGTTCAGGACCACACATTGTGCTCTGCTCTTCTGCCTCTCTCCATGGCCCTGCTGCAGCCTTGCCAACCCCAGACTGCCATCCTGAGAGGGAATGGAGGAGCTCCTTAGTTATGTTCTCAGCCCTTCCTGGGGTTGGTTTGGAACGAGGGCACCCTCCCCATGCTGCCTCCCCATCCTACAGCTGAGCTCATCACATTTGTGATAATCCCTGCCGCTTGTTCAGCCTGCCCTACACAGCTCAGAGGGTTCATCACTCCTGTCACCCAGACTGAGCTGTGGCACCAGAGCTGAGTCCCCTGCACTGCACTCCCCCTGACCAGGCAGTGGGTCAGTCAGCTGGGCTCCGGCGTGACCATCTTGGCTGTGGACAGAAAGGCAATTTCACTGGCTGCTTCCACACGCCCTGGATGAGGTCTGGGTGTCACTGCTGCAGGTGATACACTTGATGAACCAGAAGAGCCAGCCCACCTGCAGCTGTTAGCTGGAGTTTTTCAGGTGCTTTTCCTTCCCCAGCCTCCCACTTGTATTCTCAGAGCTCCTCTGGTCTCCACTGAGATGTCCTTGGAGTATCCCTGACCTTCCTGTGATGTCCAGCTCAACTGGCTCATGCCCTGCATATCCCATGCCTTTTCAAGGTCCCAGAAGGACAGGAGGCTGGGGAGGGAAACATCACCCATCCTCAAGCAGCCTTTGACAAACTGTCCCCTGAGATGCACAGCCCCAGCCCAGCACTGTCTCATCCCATCCCTTCTCACACTGCAGACTCCATCTCCGCCTCCATAGGCCAAAGCTTTGTAGAAGAGGACAGAAAGGAAATACTGAGGAGCACATGGATCATGCAAGATGAGGCTGACATATTCAAGGATGACTGGAAAGCCAGTGGGTGGGCTGCAGGGCACTGGGCAGCAAGCAAGGGAGAGAGGTGACAAGATTCCGAGGGTTTTTGCAGCAAGTTCCCAGGATGGGAGTTGAATGCTGCGCTATATTTTTTTTTATTAAAAGCAAAGTGCAATTTGAACATAGGATCCAGATCCCTGAGGAAGAGGAGAGTGGATTTCCTTGCCTTCAGGCCCAGGAAAGATGAGAGAGATTGCCAGAGCAGATATCACTCTCTGAGGCCAGAGAGGAACCTCAGGATCTGGACACAGCCAGATGCCACCTCTGTCTTTCCCTGCAGGATTGGGGGTGACATGTTCACCTGGTCAGACTGATACCTTTGAGGATGTGTCTGTGCCGTGTCCCTGCACAAAATCCAGGCAGTCTGAGCCCCCCATTACAGTCTTGCACCATCAGGAACCCCTTGGGAAGGGTCAGACAGGGCCCTGCCCAGCCTCAAAGCATCAAGAATGTGGCATCACATCCCACAGTGTCTAGGGAGGCACAGGACATACCCTCCCAAGGGACAAGCAAATTTTAATGCCTACATATCTTCCAGGAAAGCCGTCCTGCACTTGGAAGAAAGACTGATTCAAGAGGTCCTGCTGCAGTGACAGTCTTAGGTCCCAAATACAAGGAAAGCCCAGCACAGCCAGGACAAAAAAAAAAAAAAAGTTTAGAAAGAGCAGCAGACACTTATTATGCAGGAGGGGACGGTCACAGGAATGAGACCCTGCGGGCAGACACATCAGCAGTCAGTGCAGCAGAGGGGAGCAGAACAGAGGGGAGCAGAGCAGAGCTGGCCGTACTGCGCTTGCTGCAGCCTGTGTTAAGGTGGCAGCATTGGGTCGGTGGCACTGGGACAGTGTCAGGCTGTGCCCGCCCCCAGGGCTCCGGCACCGAGCAAGGAACCGGTCGGCAGAGCCTCTTGGAGAGTGGATGTGTAAATCATCCCTGCATCCCCACCTCCCTGCACAGCCGTGCTCATCCCCGCGTTCCCCCAGCGCTGCCCAGGTCAGGCAGACCTCCTCACCTCACCTGGCCGGGGCACGCTGACATCGGGACACTCAAGCCAGCCGTCCTGGCTCCGGTTACAGCCCTATAAAGCGGTTCGGGGTGCTGAGCAGGGAGGGAGCTGGGCCGGGCATTTCACAGCCCCGCAGCCATGGAGAGCGGCGCTTTCATCCTGGTTCTCGCCGTGGCACTGGCGGAGAGTGTTGCTCCTGCAGAGAGGAAGGTACGGGGACGGGTGACAATGGGAGTGTGGCAGACATGGCACTGGGATACAGTGTGGGCATCCAGGAGTTCTCTCTAGAATGCCATTTTAGGCTTAGACAATCAGGACATCTTTGCAAGAACCAAGTATCCCTGGAATACCCTCAGCCATCAGGTACCACCTCCAGAAAGATTTGTTCCAATTAGGGAACCATGCATGGGACATTCCTTCCCCTGGGGTTTGTGCCTGGGAGGACGTGGCATCCCCTCCCACATCAGGTTCTGTGTCTAGGCAGGGCTGGGACATTCTCAGCAGCCAGCAGCATTTCCCCAAACTGGGACTGGGGACAGCCATGCCCTGCAGCTGCACTCACACAGCAGGGCTTGTGGCTCCTGGTGTCGGGCAGCAGCAGGAATGGGGTCCCTCTGTGTGTGGGGACAGAGCATGTGGCTGTATTCCTTCAGTGCCAGCTCAATGGACTGTGGAGGAATGACCAGGACTCACTGATGGAGATTTCGGCGTTGAGGGACAACGGGGACTTCCAGGGACAATACCTCACACGAGTCACCCTCTCTGGGGGCTGTGCCCAAGTCTCCCCCCTGAAGGGCATCCAGCAGCAGCTTGGAGAGGAGGGCTGGCCCACCTTTGCCTTCACTGTGCGCTGGGAGAAGTTCTCCAGTAAGTGCTGGGACACCTGGGGATGGCACGGCAGTGTCAATGGCTCGTGCAGCCAGCAGGAATTTTCTTTTGCCAGGAATTCAGCTGGGTGATGCTTTGGTGCAGCTAAGCAGTGGCACCTGCAGTGTGTGGGGCTAAAGGGCATTTCTGGGCTTGTACAGGGCAGCCCCTCCTCACCCAGCATCCTTGGGATGACCACAGTGGGTTCAGACCTCATTACCACACGTGGGATGTGGTGCTACAGATCCTGCCTTGCACAGGGGAACCACAGGGAAGGGCAAGAGCCCCCAGCATGGGTTTGGTGGTTGCGTGGCCATTGGAGCTGGAACACGGCTGTGTCTGGGACAACGATGGGGAAGGGGAAGCAGCCATTTCCCTGTGGATCTCTCAGTAAGTGTTTCCTCCTAGATGCCACCACTGCCTTTGTGGGGCAATGCTTTGTGGATGCAGGTGGAAAGGAGACACTGACCACCACGTGGCTGCTGCGTGAAGCTGTTGGGTCCCTTGAGGAGGACTGGAAAGCCACAAGGTAGTGGAGGGAACATTAATATATAGGGGGACACTAATCCCACAGAGGGGTCCTCACTTGGGGAACATTGGGTGGCATTTAGGGACACCCCATCGCTTCTGTGAGCACTGGCAGCACTGAGCACGCAGTGTCTGTGGGTCATCCCACAGAAACTCTCAACCTCTCACAGGGTGGGCAGAAATGTCTTCACACGCAAGCGCACCACCAAAGGAAAGATCCTGCAGAGCTTGTCCTCTCCCTGTGAAGCTGCATCTTCACCAGCCCCATGATGGGATGGTCTGGCTGCACCCGAACCGCCCAACAAGGAATGAAAAACCTGACTCCCAACTGAGAATAAAATTTTTAAACCATCAGCTGTGGTTGCCTTTTCTTAAAGTCTTCTTAAGGCCTTGCTACCCCTTTTGTCCCCAAAGATACCCTTCCTGAGAGACCTCACCTCTGCCCTTCCCCAGGAACATCTGCATCTCTCTGTGATCCAACCCATCTGCCTCCCTGGGCTTATTTCCCATCTCATCTAAACCCAAACTTTCACCCTGTGTCATTTCCTGCTTATCTGATGGTGACAGAGCTGGCAGCAGCACCCTGGATCCAGCTCACTTCCTTACAGTGCCTTCATATCCATTCCCACCAGTACCAGGACTCCATGCTCTGTAGGGCTGGGCAATGGAGACAATATTAGCAGTAGATTTGAGATGTTGATTCAGCACTTTCTTTGTGCTGTACAAGTAAAATGTGCTCAAGATAAAGCCCCCATCCCATCTTATCCCATCCCATCCCATCCCCCTGGGTTACAATCAGGGATTTTCCCTTTCTCTGCCACTGAATTTTGGCAGTGCCACTCTATTTGCCTCTGTGGACACCTGCCAAACTTAGTCAGCTCTTTCGACACAAAGCTGTTGGCAGGTCTGTGGGTGAAGAGGAAGCCTCTTGTGGAAGTGTTATGGAAATATCCCAGCCCCAGGGATGACAGCACAATGGCCACACAGCCTGGCCAAGCTCTAGGGAAGCTGCAGCACGGTGCCTGCCACCACTCTGGCATCTCTAACAAGGTGGCCTGTCCTTGTCAAACAGCACAGAAAGGTAGGAGCTGCTGTCAGGCCAAAAGAATAGAGTGTGGCATCCAGGACAACAGTAAAAGAGTCCCCATGGGGAATTTCTCTGAGCCCCTGTGATAGGCCATAGGGGCTGAAAAAGACAACAAGGAGGAGGGATGTGTTAGGAGAGGGGTGTTTTCTGCTCAGCTCAGCTTTCGGGGCTGCCTTGATGAGAGAGATGTGCTGAGCACAGGGTGCCAGGATGTTCCAGGGCTAGCAGTGAGCACAGAGAGGTGCCACCCCAAAGGGGCACTCATCCACCTCCAGTTTGCACACTGCTGCTATCCCCTGCCCCAAACTCTGCTGTCTTGGAAACAGAAGGTGTTGATTCATCTGAATCCCACTGAAATTTTCAACTGCCACAGCCTTATGCTTGCATCACAGCAAAGGCATGGCTCAGGAACACAGGGAGAGTGCGTGCTGCATTTTGTACATCAGAAGTACTTTAGAGCAGCAAATATAAGGAATAAGTGTGAATATAATGCTGTTTATCATGCTCTTTGTGTTTAGCAAACACACTTGCTAAACCTCAGTATGCTGCTGTGGTTACTTCTTCCTCTCACTCTCATAAAACAAAAAGCAAAACTATCAAAATCAGCAGCTGATACCCAGAATTTAAATTTATTGCTCTAAAATAAGTGAGCTTTCCCTCCTGTGCAGTGCTGCAGCACCCTGGTCAGGCAGTGGCACCAGAAAAGTAGGGAGAGGGTGAATGTTGAAATAGGTGGTCATTCCAGCCTTCATGCATGGCAGGCAGATTCCCAAAGAAGGTATTGATGCTTTCCAGGCTACTATAGGGACTTATAAACAAACTTGTGCTCCTACCCTTCTGCTCAGCCATGCTTATTCCTGTGTTCCTACAGCCCTGACCAGGTCATGCAGACCTCCTCCCCTCCCTTGCCTGTCACGGACACCCTGACATCAAGCCATTCATCTCTCAGCTGCCATCCTGGTGTTGATGGGGCTCCAGTTACAGCCCTATAAAGGATGCTGGGCTGCAGAGCTGGGGGGAGCCTTGCAGCCATGGGGAGAAGTGGTTTTGCCCTGGTCCTCACCCTTGCCCTGGCAGTGTGTGTTGCCCCTGTGGAGAGGAAGGTATGGGGACAGAGGACAGTGGGGATGTGGTGCTGAATTCCTGATAGACCCCAAAATCTGCTGCAGGGGCATCATAGCTCAAAAGGAGCTAGGGCTGGGCTGCTGGAACTGGTGGGAACAGCACTGAGGGAGGCTGTGGCAAGGCTGGGAGGAAGGAACTGCTCCTGCAAGGATGCTTCTTGCTGTGGGAAATCATTCCGAGGAAGGCAAGCAGAGCCATGCCCCAGACAGCTCCTCTTTTCCTCTCTAGAGAGTAGGGAAAGCAGCGCACCTGCTGCTTCAGCATGGGGGTCCCACTTTCCTTGGGGTGGTGAGTGAAACCATCGGGGAGCAGAGTGCAATTGGAGCTCAGGCACGATGCTCACACTGAGGTGGTGATGACAATGGCACACCAGGTCTGTGGCACACCAGGTTTGTGGCACACCACCCTGTGCTGCAGGTGTCTCTGGGCAAGTCAGGGTGAAGGGGTGAGAGCAGGACGCCCCTCTCCCTGCCTGGGCACCCCAACCCACAGCATGACCTTGCAGTGCCTTCTCTCTGGGTCCTGGCGGAGCGACACCGGATGCCGGATGGTTGTTTTCACCCTGGACAAGGACAACAGATTCTCCGGGTTTTACCTGCCGGGATCTGCCACTGGTGACTTGGAACTCTTCTCCTCACCACTGGAGGGGTCCCAGCAAGACACGGGGCTGGTCCCACAGCCCACCTTCTCCTTCACCGTGAACTGGCGGTTCCGAGGTAGGCAGCAGGGGGCCGTCATCCTGTAGCAGGGGTGCCAGCAGGACACAGGGTGGCTTTGTGCATCACCTTAAACCCTTCCTCGCATCACAATAACCCCTGCAGACTCAGAGACTGCCCGGACAACTGTCTTCCTGGGCCAGTGCTATGTAGACACCAGCGGGGAGGAGACCCTGCATGCCCTGTGGCTCCAGCGAGAGGCAGCTGACAGTCCTGCAGACGACTGGAAAGCCACCCGGTGAGTGCTGGGTCCCAGCCACAGCTCTGCATCCCAGGCTGGAGAAGGGAGAAATCCCACGGGGTGTAGCATGGGAGGACTGTGAGGGTGAAATGGGTTTGTTTCCAGTGATGTGAAAGGACTAAGAACCATCCATGTAACACGGTCAGCCCCTGCATGCCAGATGTGCCTCAGGGTGGGGAATTCCAGGATGGTCTGCCCCCCTCCAGGACCTTATTTCCACTCTCCTCAGCAGGGAGAGAGAAGGAAAAGATGCCAGCATCTGGCACAGCCTCTACTGCGCCCTTGTAACCTGCAGTACCCCGGTCAGCCACACAATGGTCCCCTTGGGTTTCCCCTCCACGGCATCCATGACCCCATCTGATTTGGTGTTTTCTGCAGGATTGGCACCAGCATCTTCACACGGATAAAATAACAGCAAGTGGGGAAATCCAGCAGTCTCAGGACGGCAGGGAGTCAGCGCTTTCCCTAGACAGATTTTGCCCACACCAGCATGCTGCACTTGAGCAGCTCTCAGCCCAGAGGTTCCTGCTTTCATAGGCCTAAGTTCACCAGATGCAAAATAAAGGGTTTCTGTGGGAATGCAAGGCTTGGCTCTGTTTTCTGCCCTGCCTCGAACTCGTGGGGTTTGTCTCACCCAGCAGCCACCCTCCCATAGGGAGGTTTCACCTGAGGCTGCACCACTGAGGGCAGCAGGGTCCCTGGGGATGGGGCTGTCCCAGCTCTCCTCCCTGGCAATGTGCAGCAGTACTCTGCCTGATGTTATGCCGTGGGTAACATGTCCCTAGATATGGGGGACAAAGCGGGCTGTGGCCAGGCACAAGGATAAGGCACAGCCCCAGTGCGCTGCCGCGGCAAATTTTGCGGAGCTTTCCCCATGCGAGCAGAGCAGAGGAAGTTCTCCGTGCCCGAGCTCTCGGGGCTGTTGCAAATGACTCTTGCAGAGCCGACAGCCTCCGGTTCCCAGCCCCGGCGGATGTGCAGCGGTGGCCGGCTGCCAGCTGCCCTCCCACCCGGGCCTGGGGAAGGCTCCCAAATGCTCCGGCCCAAGAGTCCCTTTCGCACAGCTGTGTCCCCCGAGCAGTGCACGGGGCTGCGTGTCCAGCCAAGACCCTCATGTCCAGAAAGAGAACAGGGAAAGGGCACATCTAACACTGGCTGGACTTTTTCAGGCATCACAGCCCGGCCTCTCTGCCTTCTGACATTTTGCCAAAGTGGTCCCAACATGACCCTTGGGGCCCAGGGCTGCGTCCCCAGCTGTGAGAGCTGGAAGGAGGCAGTGGCTCCATTGCCGTATTTAAAGACTTTTAAAAACCAGTTTTCAGATTTCTGCTAGTTTTTCTGTTTCCACCAGTATCCAGCAGCTGGTGCTAGTGGATAAAAATAGGATGGATGATGACACAGGATTTAGATTTCCCTTGAAGAGGTGGATATATCTTGTTTCTGCTACTGACTGAATTTTCCATTTCTCTGAGAAACCCTAATAAATTTTAAAAAAAGGAGAAGCCCGATTCCTTTAAATCCATGATCAGGAAGTGTTTTGCATTGGTTACACAGCCCAGGAGTTCCTTGGCAATAGAAGGCAAATTTCATTTTATGCTTTCACAATTTTCAACACATCACTACCACAGGAAGGAGAAGATACTCTGATACTCGAGGAATCAACAAGCAAAAAATATTCTGTTTCCATCTGGGACTTGCCAAGGACTGTGCAGGATATTTTGCCTTGAATGGCTCAGCATAGCCCCAAAATGCTGACACCAGCACACAACAGAGATACAGGCTGACCTTGGACATAACAGAGGGAATGAAGTGGGGATGCAAGCTGGCACCATCCCACTGACCACGGGGCTGTGTGTGCATGCAAGCAGCACCACAGCACATGCAGACCATGCTCTGATCCCCACAGCAGGTTAGGAAAAAGAATGGGGATCTGCAGCAAAGAGGACAAGGAGGGTGGCAGGAATGTCAGGTGTCTCCCGCTCCTCTGCTTGACCTAATAAAGTCCTCAGCCAAGGGATTCATTATGAGCACTTTTATCATTGCTGCCCTTTAACCCAAGGCATGAGGTCCAGCCTGAGCTTCCTTCCTCTCCCACAAGAGCTGCTTGCTGTGGGACTGGCATGAGAACACAGAAAGCAATGAAAAATAGCAGACCTGGGTCATTATGAGCTGAGACTATGGAGCAACCCTCCCCAAAACTCCCAGCTCCTGGCTCCCAGCCTGCTCTCCCGAAGTTATCTCCCTTCCTGACAGCTGGCCAAGCAAGCCAGACTACTACAAAGAGCAACACTGACCCCATCATGCCCAGGCAAACACCAGCTCACGTGGCTGCTCCCAGTTTTGCTGGCAACAGCACCATGTTTTACTTCACATGGCTCATTTGATATTGATTAGTGCTGGGTTGGGAACACCGAGTAACATCTGTGACACTACACTGCCTTGAACTGCAAAAAATGAAACTAAAGGGAGAACAGGCCATTACACACACCAACCCTGACCTTCAAAAAATGAAAGTAAATTGGGAACGGGACATTACGTATCTTGGTCTCAAAGTGCAAAAAAAAAAAATTAAACTAAAGTGAAGAGGGGCATATACACCCTGGCCTCAAACTGCAAAAATTAAACTAAATTGTAGTTCAGGGTCCTAGATCTTCCTGATGCCATGTGCAGCTTCTGGGGAAAGAGTTCCAGAGGTTCCCTGGTGATGCTCAAGGGCTGCGAGTCCTGGCTAGGGTAGAGCTGTGACCCAGCCCTATTGGGAGCATGCTGCTGTCTTGAGGCCAAGCCCCTCCTTGACTGTCACTCCTCCCGACACTAAGTTGTCTTACACCTTGTTTGCTTTTGCTCCCTGGGTGGGATGCAAGTGTGAAGCTCCTGCACCCACTGCCTTGCTGAGCTGCCTTGCCCCCACATCCTACATTGGGCTGTGCAGCCCGAGCTCAGGGCCTGCCAGCGCCTCCTGTGGACCCAGTGCTCCCAACCAGACCCAGGGACAAGCCTGAATTTAGCAACCCCCCAGCAGGAGAGGCCCACCCGGTGGTTGTTGCAGCACCCTGGCTCTGCTCGCTTCCTGCGATTGTGCAGCTCCCCGTTACGAAAGCAGCGGCGGGGGCTGATACCGGCTCCTCGCGCTTCCTCCGGGGGAAGCTGCTCGCTTCCGCAGCGCTGGGGGCTTGTGTTTGAGGGCTGGGTGCTCACACACACGCTTTTCTCCACGAGTGCTTTCACACCCTTGAAGTGGGTGAGAGCAGAGCAGCAGCCCTGCAAACCCACACTGTGCCTCAACAAGTCCTTCTCACAGCCACAGGCACCCCGACTTCCCCTGCATCGATGTGGGAGTGATTTCCCCTGAGCCTCCCCTGGGTTTCTCCCACAAGGCTCCCAGCCGCAGGGGCAGCCTCCAGCTTCCACTCAGCAGCCCAGCAACTCGACAATATAGAGGACACAGTCACACACCATCAATATTTATTTAGACTCTATTAATAAGGAAGCTATTCATTATTATTCTGATCCAACTGAAGCTATCCTTGCTCATTGCAGGGAGAACTGGACTAGATGACCTTTAGAGGTCCCTTCCAATCCAAACCATTCTATATGACTCTATGGAATGTCCTGCAGTAGGACAGAATGTCTACAGGTACCACTAAGCTGCACTCTGGCAAAGACACTGCTCACCAGCTCCAAGTGGTTCTGTTCAGCCAGGAACCATTGACTGCATCACCAGCCAGCACAGCAAGGCTTTGGCACACAAGGACATGGCTTTGAAACCTTCCTGTGGCCAGGAAAGCCTCCAGAAGAGCAAGCAGCTCTGCTGCTCTCTGAACATGCTGCCTCAGCAGTCTGGCTCAAGGCATCCTGCGCCCTGAAGCCCACTAGCCTGCAGGAGATGAAAGGCTCAGCCCTTACAGCAGGCAAACAGCACACATGGCTCAGGAAGGACTCCACATTACCTTCTTTAGCCAGGCTGGGAGCTGTGGCCATGGCTCAAAAGCTAGCAGGAACAGGCGACAAGCTGGGTCTGTCGCAGCAGCAGGCAGAACTACTCCTGTGGGAGCACTGGAGGTCAGCTCACTCCCTCACACCTAGAAATCAGGCAGCACTGCAGGATTAAGGGGCAGTGACGTGAGACAGATGTTTGGGGCCACTACACAGACTAAGAAGTGCATGTTCATCTCCAGCTGGGCAGTGAAAAAGCAGGGCAGCACCCTCCACCACCAACTGCATCCAGTTAGACCAAGTACTGGCACCTCAGCCCAACTGCCTCCACCCTCCCTGCCACAGCCTATCCCCACAAGCCACCGGGTGCACTCTGGGCTGCAAGCCACATAGCAGCCATAGTGAAGTTCTCAGAATTTCCTGTCCCGTATCAGATGGAGCCTGATATGAAATGTCAGAATGACTCCTCCCTGGTAAACCCTCTGAGTTGCTGGCAATCAGGAGAGTATTCAGAAGAAACCGCTTGGATAGGTGATCCGTTAGTGCAGCTCTGTCCCTGCCCCACAGGATGCCCGGTATCATCCCAAGGCGCAGGATGCAGCATTGGTCACATCTCATTGGCATGGTGCTGCTGGATGAGAACTCTGTCAGGGTGTTCCACCCACTCCTGACCCTTGGCTTTCCATGGCACCAGCACTGATGCTGGCAAAGGGTCACTCTGGGGCGGGTGTGTCTCAGAGCCTGCTACTGCTGGAGGGTCAGAGGATGAGTTGCTGTTGAAAGATCTGGGACCGGGGTTCAGTGGACTCTGCCCCTCTTCCCACGACTGACTGAGGTTGCCCGACAGCAAGGGGTCTTCAGGATCTGGGCTGAAGCCCTCCAGCTCAGTGTCATGCTGCACATCAGGTACTCCCTGGTTTGGAAGCTCGCGGATCTGCCGTGACAGCACTGTAAGAGAGGTAGAGCCAACCCTGTTATTTCCAGTCTCCTGTGCTGTGCATGGAGCCACCACAGAGCCCAGGAGAGAGGCAAACTGTTTAACCAGGACTTCCTCTTCCAGGGGAGGCGGGGAGAGGATGCTGCACAGCTGCCAGGCACAAGAACAGCTTGTGCTCCAGGAGGGACCGGAACTCTCCTGTCCTTGCACCGCCCCTGGCGCAGGGCCCTGCTTCCAGGCAGACCTCTGCAACAGGGCTGAGGAAAAGTCCAGAGCTCCAGAGTCCAGAGACAGCAAGCCAAACTCAGTGGTCACCCCAGGCAAGGGGATGCTGAGTTGGAGGTGCCTCAGAGTTCAGGCTGTCTCTGGGGAAGTTTCTGTGCTCTGAAGGGCAGTTGTGGTGTGGAGCCATATCTCAGCCCCAATCTGGGCACCTCAAATCCAATCTGGGCACCTCAGCCCCAATCTGGGCACCTCAGCTCCAATCTGGGCACCTCAGCTCCAACCTGGGCACTCACCCTTGAGCTCCCGCGGTGGCTCTGCACTCCCGGGTGAGCGGATGCTGGGGGACAGAACGAGGCAGAAGGACAGAACCACGATCTGGAAACAGAAAGATCAGCACAGATCTCAGCAAAGGAGATGGACAGGAAACACTAAATGCAATAAACGCCTCTCTCCCAAACTTGTGAGGACAGCAGAGAGTCCTCCACAGACACTGGGACTGAAGCCACTTACCAAGGTGCAGGTTTTTCTTTTGGTAGTTTTGGGGGCAGATTGTCTCACCAAGGCCTGCAGTTTCTGCAACTGCCTGAGCAGCGACCTGCAGGAGAGCAGGAAATGCAAGTTAGAACAGCAGCTGAACCTAGAGTTGCACGCTTCCCTCCACCCTCTGCACCCTATGGCCAGGCCATAGTCCGGAGAAGAGGAACATCCTTCTCCACCACATCTCCTGCCAAACCTAACAAGACGAACTCACATGTTCTGCTTCTGCAGCTGCTGCACCTTCTTTTCCAGTTCATGGTTTTCAGCTGTGCAGGCTGCCACCCTTCCCAGGAAGGACAAGCAGCATGGGGGAAAAACAGAGAGATTTTGTTGGTCACAGTGGAGACTTCACATCAGCCACCACCTCTGGTGGCTGGGGCAGACAAAATTGGTCCTGGGGTCACTTGAAGCAAAGCCCTGAGAGTACCACCTCATACCAGATATGGGGAGGGATGAAGCCCTGCAGGTCCTGCAGAGAAGCAGTTGGCTAATCCCTATGGATGCTCACTCCTAGTGGCACACGAGCCCTGCAGATCTGTGACATCAGGCTGTATTACTAACTAGTCTGACCCAGAAAACACATTCAACCTGGCAGGTGAGCTATCTTGCTTGAACAGAGCAAGCTCTGGGCCATCTCCAATCACAAGAGCACCAGGCAGGCTTTATCCTGATGTTCTGAACCCTCTGAAGATAGCTCTTGCCTTACAGTGAGGCAAACAGCCTCACTTTCTGCCCAGGGTGGCATGAGCCCAGCAGTGGAACAGCACAGCTGCTTGAGATGGGCACCCCCTGCTTCCAGACACGGCAATGTGGTCAGCATAAGTGAGGCCATGCATGAGGGGAACAGCCATTCTGTGACCAACCAGGGCATGTATTCATTCCCTTCCCCTCATTATCAGGCCCTGAAGGTCCTGTGCAACAAGTACCAAACCAAATAGATTTCTTCTTCTCCCCCATGCCAGCCTGAAAGTCCCTGGGCACCAGGCCCTTCCCGACTGGCCTTGAAGGTTGCAGGCACACAGCCAGCTCTGTGTTCCTGACAGTCTTATCACAGAGTAGGGAAGAACAACAGCACAGAGTGCACTGTCCACAAAATCAAGCAGTAATGAAGTCCTAAGGGGAACCTTGGGAGTAGAGTTTTTGCTGGACAGCAATGCTCATGACGCCTCTGCTCAGGGGGGTTGCCTGTTACCATTGCCTGTTTCCTCCCATGACTGAGGGAGAGACTCATATTCTTTTATACCATTTTTGAATCTATGTTATGATCTTATATTAATATTATATTAATAGCCGTTTATTAAGATCTGATCCAATCTGCAGAGAGCCTGGGTGACTAGAAATTTTAAGTCAAGATGTATTACAATGCAAGTGATTAGAAATTGTAAGTTAAGTTGTATGATAAATCCTGCACGGCACTGCTTATAGACTGTACTACATTGATTATGCTTGTAGAAAAACTGTGCTATTCTAATCACAAATCCTCTGCTACACCAATCGTAACATGACAGGAAAATGAGGTTTTGATTGAAACTACAATTTAGTGCAATCATCATTCTGCCGAGGATCCCCAGAACAACACATGGATCCCCTGAGTTGGATGACACTGCTTTGTGACCATACCTGTTTTCCAGGCCATCCACATAGATCTTCCTCCGGCGACGACTATCCTGAGCTGCCTGCTTGTTCCGGATCTTACGACGCACTTTTCTCAGAACTCGCTCTTCAGCCTGCAAGGATCATCTCCTTAACAGCAATCCCACCTTCTCAGACTCCAGACCCATCTCAGTGCCCAGCCCGAGTGCTTGTGCCCTCTGTCCTTCCCACACCACTGACTAAACTGCAAGGCAAGCCCTGGCCTGCTGATGCAGCCAGCAGCTTCCATGACGTGGCAAAAGTAAGGCATGCCTAAGGAGAAATGAAAAGCACACAGCTCACAAGCCACTAGGCAAGCAGGAAAAAATAGCTGGAGGCACTTGTGTATGCAACTGCCTCCTGCAAACAGCCAAGAACAGGGAGATGACAGCAGCCAGAAGCTGCTGTGAACATGGACAAATCCCTGGACTTGAAAGGAAGAAAAGGAAACCAAGTCCTGAAACTAGCACCTGGACAACAATATTCTGATCAGGGCACTGTCCTGTAGTTCAAACCCCTACACTACATGACACATTTGAGTGGTCCAAGTCTGTTTGGTTCTAGTGAGAACTCACTTTAGTCAGTGGCAGACAGGTTGGTAATGTAACGCCTTCTTTCTCCAGGAGCTGCTTCTCCTCCTCTGTCAGGACCAGCTCTGGGAAGTCAGACTAGGAACCAGAAAAAATAAACCCACTGAGAATACAAAAAACAGGGAGTCTACCCAGGGCCAGAGAGGGCATGCAGCAAACACAAAGAACTGGAATCAGCTGTCCCAAAGCAGTGTCATGCCTTCCCTCAGAGATATCCCTCACAGGAGCCAAGTCAGAAGAGAAGGAGAGATGTGAGCAGAAGCCAAGGCTGGTCCACAGGCATGGGAGTCATTACCTGCACAATGGCTCCAGGCACAAGCTGGAGCTCATCTTCCACAGCAACAGCAATGGGAGAACTGGTGCTCTGTTCCAGTGCCTTGCTTGTGCCTTCCAAATCCACCCATGCCCCTGGGGAAGGAAAGACAAGTCAAACGCTGGGCCTCAGTGAGGCAGCACCTGACCTGCCAGCTTTGAGTAGCATGAAACAGCAATTTTACAGCGGAAGAAAACCTCTGCTCTTGGCTCTCTCCACCACTGCCTGACACCCTCCAAAACAAACCAATATGGGACTGCTTTTCTGCCTGTAGCAGAAAATCATCACTCACCTAGTTCAATGGTAACATCTTCTGCCATGTCAGACCTCACACTTTCCAGCACAGGCCAGTCCTGGTGAAGGGAGTAGTTGTGATCAACCTGCACAATGTCTTGGCTAGCAAAGTTGCTACCAAGGCAATGGGACAGATGCTGATCCTCAGAAATGCTGCTGTCATCGTTAGCAGGCAAATAACTGAGCCTGTCTGGTTCATCTTCTAACGGGCTCAGCAGTGAGCTGATGAAGTCATCCATCTCCTTATCCAGGAGCTGCAGAGGAACAGCTTTTACTCAGCAGGGAGACAAACCTCCTAAACCTCAGCTCAGCAGCAATTCCTCACAAAGAACTCACCTCAGGCATTGGCAGGCCCCAGTCCTCCAGCAGACCATTCTGCTCCCCTGGGATTTCAGGGCAGGGAGCATCATCCTTCAGGAGAAAGTCAAGCAGATCCACATCTGCCAGGGCATCGAGTTCCTCTGGGCACGACATCTGAGCAGGACACCCAAAATGAGCACAGGCACAAGGGGAGACACCAGCCTTGCTTTAAGATGTCCCTCAGTCCCTACAGACAAAGTATCCTGTGCGATGTCAGCAGCAGGGGGGACCAGTTCACAAGCAGTTGCCTAGCAAGGCTATTATATCAGCACTGGTGACAATAAAACAGTATTTTCCCCACAAGGTTACTGTGACCCCAACACAGGAGCCACGCTCCACCCAGAGCATAAAAGCTGCAGGAAGGAGAAGAAAAGTGAAACAATCCCAGAATTAATGGTGTGGAGAGCATGCAAGATCCTGCTATTTCACAGAAACCTGAAGGTGCCATAACCCCTGGTGTGCAGGGAGAGCTTTCTGTCACAGGAAAATACAGAACTGCCATTATTGATGTTTTAGCTAAAGATATAATGCTAATGATTAAATGATGATCAAATTCCAAGTAATCAATGACTGAATAGACGTAAAATGGTAATCAGATGGCGATTAAGCTATCATTGAAGGGCAATTAAAGAGTGATTTGATGAAGACATAAATTACAACTTAGTAATTCGGACAGCTGCCAAACACTGCACTATTTAACACACTTGTAATAAATAAATGGATAAATATTGATGTCCCTAGGACACAATATATCTTTAGGCCGAAAGTAAAACGCTCCTTACCTCCCTGTAGAGATCAGACACTTGTAAATTGTCTCTCAGCCCTGAAGAGTGGCCTGGAGAGCCGTCCCTGCTGCCTGGGAGGTCAGGGCTGGGCAGCAGGAGAGCAGCAGAGCTCGGTGGCTCGAGGTGGCCACAGGTACTGGGAGGGCAGAGTGAGGGACTGGCAGCCAAACACGGCCCTGGTGCTCCTGCACCTGCGTGGCTGTGGCAGGGTCAGCTCTGTCTGCTCCCAGCCCGGGCTGCTGCAGCTTTGTCCGGACAAGATGTGGCCTCGCATGGCTCTCACCAGGATCAGCCTGGCCGGCTCGTGGGTGATGCCTGAGCCAAGGCACCGCTCAGGCTGTCAGGGCACGGGCATCCATCGCATCTCTCCATCAGCACTGCTAGGCTTTCACATCTAGCTGTCAAGTGTCACGGTCCGAAACAAAAAAAAAAAGACACACACCAAACAGAAAAAATAAAATACCACGAAAGCCACCTGAAACCCCACCCAAAACCAGAGGGCCAGGGCAGTCCCCAGCCACAAGACTGCTGTGCCAGCTGACTGGGAGGAGGGCTGTCAGCAGAAAGTGGAGCAGCAAGAGGAAGAGGAGCTGGGCACACCCGGGCAACGCCAGGGCCCATGGCTTCCACAGATCGGAGGAGTTTCCCCTCAGGGTGCGAGCGGCGGGCAGGCAGCACGGGCCGGACGGGAACAGGAGGAGCAGATGCGGCAGAAAGAAGGGCGACCGGAGCGCAGGGGCGGGACACCCACCCGAGGAGAACCAAGCAGCCCCTCTCAGCCGCGCCCGCGGGCCGGACCCCAGACCCCGGACCCCAGACCCCAGATCCCGGACCCCAGATCCCGGACCTCAGATCCCAGATCCCGGATCCCGGATCCCAAACCCCGCACCCCGCACCCCGCACCCCGGATCCCATATCCCAAGCCCCGCACCCCAGATCCCAGATCCCGGACCCCAGATCCCGGATCCCAAGCCCCGCACCCCAGATCCCGGATCCCGGATCCCAAGCCCCGCACCCCAGATCCCGGATCCCGGATCCCAAGCCCCGCACCCCAGATCCCGGATCCCGGATCCCAAGCCCCGCACCCCAGATCCCGGATCCCGGATCCCAAGCCCCGCACCCCAGATCCCGGATCCCGGATCCCAAGCCCCGCACCCCAGATCCCGGATCCCGGATCCCAAGCCCCGCACCCCAGATCCCGGATCCCGGATCCCAAGCCCCGCACCCC
>JAHLSL010013733.1:12968177-13005194 GCA_025920805.1 Petroica traversi | reverse complement strand
CCGGGGCAGCACGGGCTGGCGCGGCCACCTTATCCCCGGTCACGTTATCCCGGCCCTGCCCTTGCCTTGCCCCTCCAGCTCTGGGCCTGGAGTCCGCCCTGGCCATGCCTGGGCCAGCATCCCCACCTCGAGGGTCCCCGAGGACCGAACTGGTCAAGCCTGGCCGTGGCCACCGGTCCGTGGACGTGGGCCGACCTTTCGGGAGGGCCACGCGCAGCTTTTCCACCGGGAACCCGCCCAGTCTGCGGGGACCTGGGAAAAACGACAAGGGTGTCTTGTGTCCTGCTGCGTGGTTTTGGGTGGGGACACGAGGTGGCTTCCCGTGGCCACACCGAAGCCGCGGAGGTCACCGCAAGAGCTCCCACCAGGACGGACAGCTGCCCATGGGCCCGGGATGGGGCGTTGGGGTGGTTCCCATGCAGGGCTGGACTGGCCCCCACCGGGGAAGCCCTGGGTCCCCGCCATGTCCTGGCCGAAAAAACTAACCAAGCAGTGGGAAGCGCTGCCCCATCCTTTGCCTGTTCCCTGCCGGATCCTGCCCGAGCCCCTGCAAGCTCCCCATCCCTTTGAATCTGCCGGTAGGATGTCTACATGTTCCTGCCATGGCTTCATCGCTGGCTGTTAGACCCATATTTGGTAGCGATAATTGTTTACTCCCTTCTCTCTCCCCGAGCCTCGCTGCTCAGAAGGGGAGGGCACATATTTTTGGGATCTTCAGTTTTGCCAAAACCTGTGAATTGCCCAGTAAAGGGTCCACACCACCTTCCTCTCCCCAGGTCGTGGGGTGAAACCCCCCAAGTGCTAAATGAATCTGTGATGGTGCATGGGGGACACCAGGCAAGCACTCAGTTTTGCCCGCTGAATGGCAGTGGCAGGAATCTGGTGCTTCCCAAAGTGACACGTCCCAGCAGGTTCCCATGTCCCACAGGGCAGTGGGAAGACTGAGGAAAGGGAAAGAGGGTCCCGTGGGGTGCCCTTTTTTCAAAATTGATCTTTGCTGGCTGCTGGGTGAAATGACCCCAAAACACAGCCTCTCTTTCCTTCACCTTTCTTCCTGTCCAGCAGCGCAGTGCTGGGCAAGGAGCTTGTTACGGAAAGCGTGCTTTCCAGAGGTCATGACAGCATCCACTGCACCTCAACCCCTGTTTTTGGGGCTCTCTGCCAGAGGGCCAGCTTGCTAAGGACGCAGGAGAGGCTGCAGCTGGAGCCCCACTGGCTCCCATACCTTCTTTCATCATGGGCAGACTGAAGGTGCTATGGTTTGTGCTCCATGCCTTTGGAGGTCAGGGGGTGCCCAGCAGGAGCAGACAGGATGTGAGATGTGTGCGAATGTGGGCAGTTAATGGCCGGAGCTGCTTCAGCTCAGTGTGTGTGAGCAGGCAGGCTGTGGCTGTGATCCTCCAGCCCCTGCCCATTTCCCACGCAGAGCAGGGCTGCCCTCCCTGCTGGGCTGAGAGGATGCTCCTGTCCTAGCCATGGATAACAGCCGAGTGGTCACAGGGATGCTGTGTCTGGCTTTGGCAGCCACTCATGCTCCCCAGGAGCAAGCTCGGCCTCAGCTGGAAGAAACTGTCCTCCCATCTGACGTGGACATGTAGCTGGGAAAGAGGAACTGGGCTGAACGGGCTCAGCAGTGTGTGACAGTAAACCAGCTGGGTCTGCTGGCTCTGCCTTCCCATTGGTGCCGGGCTGAGCCACAGCTGCCTCAGTGCCTGCCACGGCTGTGTGCACTGGTCCCATACTGAAGAACGCAGGAGAACCAGCCAGAGCCTAGTCTGGCTTCTTACCAGCTTAATTTTTGACCTTGATGATGGTGCTGGATTGCAGATACTGACATGCCAGCCAAGCCAGCGCATTTTGGTGACCTGGTGTCTTCCTGGCTGTGCCAGTGGCTATACTGACTAGGCTGTGCCTGTGGAAAACCCCAGCACTGGGGTGGTTTGCAGCTGATAAATCTTCCTGTAGCCAGCTCCTTGACCAGGAATTGTCTGCAGTGGGGCCTTTCCCTGGTGAAATTTGGTATTGCCTTAAAAAAAAAAAAAAAAGGAAAAAACCCAAACCCCATTACCAAACCTCTTTTGAAGTATCCCTTAAGAGAGTGTAATAAAAATGGCAGAACTGTCGCATCTGAAGATTTGCACCTTGTTCTGGAAACTCAACACAAGTGTTCCAGCTGTCCCTTGTTGAATTTTGCTTGTTTTTTTGTATTTTAAGACACAGACCTTTCCCTGTAACCGCTGTTGCAGCAGTGAACTCATCCGACACAAATATAGCAATTCCATCATGTGACGAAAAGCTCACTTGTCAGTGGTCCCTGACAATGACACAGTGGTTCCTTACACCACATGGTGCTGTCTGCCCACAGCCCTGTCTGCACTGACCCTACCCTCAGTCTGAGCCTGGAGGCCTCCTCCTTCACCCTCTTGGTTTTGCTCACCTTGTGTGTGGTGAGATGGAGAAAGCCACAACAGCTCCTGGGGCAAGTGGTGGGACTCCATCAATGTTACCCCTGCCCCCTCATCAATTTTGGATCAGCTCAGAAGTGTGCCCGTGGTTCAAAAAGGGTTGCACACAGCTTGCTGTAAAATGCAGAAGTGTGTTAATCCAGCTGCTCTGGTGCCTTATCTGACTTTGCATACTGACAACATGATTGAGAATAGGTTTGACTGAGAATGGGTTTGCTTTCTCTGGAGGTGAGCCAGCAAAAAATTGGTGTGTGTTCATCAAGACTTGGTTTGTTTGGTTTTTTGTTTTTCTTTTCTTTCTAGGGGGACAGCTTGAGTTTCACTGTCCTTTTCCTTTTTTTCTTCTGGTTTGCACTGCCAGGCTCCCACGCTGTCTCAGTTTGTTAGGTCTAGTCCAGCTTTTCCCTTCCCACATGGTTCCCAGAGAGGAGAGGTCTGTAGGGGCTGAGCCCTCATTGATGGCCTCATACCCAGCAGCAGATTTGCAAACCTTGTGTGATTAGTTGCCACGTTTTGCCGACAAACCTCACCCAGGTTTGAGGAGGTGCCTTTTGCAGCAGAGAACATTTCTACTCTAGACACTGCTGTCAGCAAAGTTCAGCTGCTTGAGCCTGGGCTATTTCCATAGAATATGGTAATTGAACTATCTCCCTTTTCTCTGAGGTCTTCCTTGATGTCATCAACATCTTCCCTGCTGAGCTCTGTCATTTTTTTAAATGTTTGGGAGTGGGAAGACTTGAGCAGTCATCTTCTTGTAGGGGCTTAGGAAGCACAGTGACCCCTGTGAAGGGTGTGCTGAGGGGTGCCTCTGGTGCAGTGCCTGGTTTAGGGTGGCTTTGTGAGGGCAAGAAGAGGATGCAGAAATAGTGGCAGCTGTCTTGGCTCCTCTCAGTTCCTCTCTGCTGTCCAACGTCCTCCACTCCTTCCTCCATGGTCTCTAACCTTGTCCTGTCAGACGCATGTTCTCCTTTTCCTGCAGAGGGATGGAAAGCAGCTTTACGCTCAGCTTGAGAATATTTTTAGATGTAGAGAAGTTGGCCTGGTGACCGCAGCAGCCCGCCCTGCATATAAAATACTTGGAAAGCCCTCTCCATGACAGGGTGTTCCTCGTTTGTTCAGCTCCACAGCTTTGCTAGTGCTTCCGGATAGAGGGCAGCGGCACAGGCGGGTGCCTCTGCCACCTCCTTCCCTCTGCCGATGGGCTCCCTCACTCCGCAGCTGAAGTGCATTTCATTCCTCAGCAGCAGAGACAGTGGGGGCCACGGGCCTCCGCAGAAACATTGCAGAACGGCTCAGGAATGCAGAGCTGGAGCCGCTCCATGTGCTGGTGGAGGCGGCACGCTCCTTGGTCCCTGCCTCCCAACCCACACCACCAGCATGGCTTTGTGGCTCTGCAGTAGCAGGGCCCCTGCCCTCTGACTTGCTCCTGGCCGAAACTGGACGCAGATCCTGCCCCTAGGCTGCTCAGGACTGTGTTTGGGAGCAGCCTGCTGCTGGTGGACCCCCTCCCAGGGGGACTGGAGCTGGCATCGCCAGGCAGGGATGCACAGACTATCCAAGTGCTGCTGCACTGCAAGGAAGGCTGCCAGCACATTTTACCCAAGAACCTTCCCAGCCCAGGCTGAGGATGCAAGATCAGCTTTCCCTGACAGCCATAATAGGAAGTCTGGTAGGAGCAAATCAGTCTAAAAGAGAATAAGCAGATGTGCATCCCACCGGTGCTCTTGCATCCTCCCATCACTGAAGTTTAAGGACAGGACAGTCTGGGTCAGCAGAACAGGGGACTCCCTCTGTATGAGCAGGCTCTTAGGGAGAGGAAAAGACATGTCACTGCTGGAGAGCATCAGGTTGGGGCAGATGGGGACAGGGAATGCTGAGAAGGGCATGGAGCAGTGGGGCAGGAGCAAAGGACTTGGTAGGGACCCTGAGGCATTTGGCAACCTGGGAAAGCACTGAAAACTGTTTCATAGAGGGTAGACCCTAAGGGAAGGGAAGGGCTCTTACAGACTTCATCAAGCAAGTGGGCCACTTACGTACGACCTTCTTTTACTTCTGATACTTCTTTCAGCTTTTACTATGCAACACAAATATTACAGTTGTGATTAGGTGTTATTAAAGCTGGTGTTTTGGAGCCCTGTGGAAGGGCGTTTGCTCTGAAGCTGCCCTATGCAATCCCTTAAGGGTGAAATCTGCAACTACCTGAAAGGAGATTGTAGGGAGATGGGGGCCAGTCTTTCTGCCATGCCTTGAGTGAGAGGACAAGAGGAAACAGCCTTAAACTGAGACAGGAGAGGTTCAGATTAGATATCTGAAAAAAAATTTTCACTGTTAAGGTGATGAGGCATTGGAATAGGTTGCTGAGGGAGGTGATGGAGTCACTATCCCTGGAGGTGTTTGAGATGCATCTGGATCTGGTTCTATGATCTAGTGATTTAGCTGTTTCTGTGGTAGTGCTAAATGGGTGGTTGAACTGGGTGATCTTCCAACCTTGACGATTCTATGATTCTATTCTATGAAGCTGATCTTTCAAGCCGGACCCAGTTTGAGTATTTTTCAGATGGCATGGTGTGGCTCTTATATGCCTGTGCAGTGAGACCTGCCACAGGTGGTCCTTGCCCTCTTGTGCATCATCCTGTGTCTTGAGTCGGTTTAGTATCTGCAGCCATAGACCCTGATCTCATGAGCACTCCTTGAGTGGTGCTTTTCCCAGGTAATTGTGTTTAACGTGTGAATTCAATGTCTGGTGCCCTTATCTTGCCTCCCTGTGCAGCTTCAGGCTTTTCCATCCCCCTGTGCTCGGGCTGCCAGCTCAGCACCGTCTGCTGACAACACGAGGGTCATGGTAGCTGGGACAGGGCCCTGACAGCTCTGGGTCAAAGCTTGGTTTTCCTCTTGTGGCTTCTGTGTCATGGCAGGTTTAATTATAACCCCTTCCATCATGCTCTTGCAGCTTATCTAGTGTGCTCCGTTATACTCACTTCCTTTCCCTGGCAGTATCTCTGTTGGGTACCAGCTGCTGTCACTCCCACAGGCAAGTAAAATTGGCTTTGGGACCTTAGGACAAGGAGTTTGGGGTCCCAGTGCTGGCCTCAGATCCCAGGGTCTGGAAAGTAGGACAGCTCACCAACACAGGCTGCAGCCCTTGCTTGCCGCTGGGAGCAGAGTCCGGGCTTTCAGGTTCTGCCACAGGAGGAGGGAGGACCCTGCACAGCAGCGGGGTCAGCAGTCAGACCTCACCCGTCTGTCTCCTCCAGCAGGTGACGCAGGAGTGGGGACAACCCAGCCGCCACCATGGTTGCCCTCTCGCTGAAGATCAGCATCGGCAATGTGGTGAAGACGATGCAGTTTGAGCCCTCCACCATGGTGTACGACGCCTGCCGGATTATCCGTGAGCGCGTGCCCGAGGCACAGATAGGACAGTGTAAGTCCATGGTGGGACTGGCTGCCATGCCAGGCCTGCCTTGGCTTAGCTCCTTGCATTTCACTGGTTTCCCTTTTCTGTCTGTGCCTCTCTGGCACTTTCCCAGGAAAGTGGTGGGGCGAGGGGTGCAAGGTCCAAGTCCTCTTGCCCAGTTGAGTTGAGGGTCTGAGCTTCTCAGACTCTCTCTTCGACACCCCGGAAGAATGTTTGTGTGTTTGGAAGTTAGGAAACCACATTTGGAAGTGAAATACTCTTTAAGCAATTTGAGTCCGCTGCCCTTTCTATCTCTGCTCCTCTGTCCTACTTGCATTCATCACCGCTAGCTAGGGCTACATGGGTTTAAACAGTTGCAGGGGTCATAGCAAACATTAATAAACCATTTGAGTTAATTTTTCCTTTTCTTGGCATATATCCAATCCCCTCTGGGTCCATTCCCGACTGGCAGCTCCCTGCCAGACCCGTGCTGATGCTCCATTACCTTTCTAGGCTGCCTCAGCTTCAGTATTTTCTTGCTGCCGCTACGCTCACAATTTAGCCTATGGCTCATGAGCTCATGATGTGACTCACGCCCTCGAGGATGTGGCCTGTCCTCATCATGGATGGGGGTTGGAGCTCTGGGACGCCGTCTCAGGGGCTCTCCTGAGACCCTGCAACCCCCGAAAGCTGTGCCACAGAGGAGTGACAGCAAAGCGGAGGTCAAGAGTCGTGGGAAGAGGAGAAGGGGAGTGCAGCGACATCTGGGAGCAGCACATTCCTTGAGGTTGAAAGGAAATGCCTTCTCGCACCATGCCTGGCTGGTCAGCAGTCCAGCAGACCATGGCTTTCAGCTTCAGCAAGGGACTGGATGTCTTTGGATATGCAGGGCTATAGTGGTATTGGAAGGAGCATTGCATTTCCTGCTCCTGGGTGTGAGCCAGCCTGTTTATAAAAAAAGCAGCAAGGGGAAGGCCTTAAAGGGAACTTCTTATTCCTGCGTTCCTTTTCAGTTGCTCACAGCTTTTCTTTTCCTGTGTGTTCCTTGCAGCTTTTACTTCTCTTTGCTCTCCTTACACATGGGCACTCGAGCTCTTTTTTTGAGCTGCCCTGTTTTTTTGTCACATTTGGGCTGGGGGAGCTTTGGCGTAAGTTTCCAGCTCTGCTCTTGCTCTGTCTCAGGAAGTGCCTCTCCCCGCCCAACCGTGGATCTGGGGCAAGCTGCTCAGTTTTCAGTGCTTTGGATTTATCCTCTCAGAATTTGCTTTGAAAACAGTTTGGTTTTTTGTTGTGTTTTTTTAACTTCAAAAATAAAATGGCAAGCTTTCATGATTTTTCTGCTCCCTGTTTAGTAGATTCCTAATGGCAGTGTTAGCCAGGCAGGCGCAGGGCGGCTCAGGAATTTGTCCCTCCCCAAAGAGAGCTGCCAACAAGATGACGAGTTATAAACATAGCCAACCAAGACAGCCTGCGGCGCAGGATTGTTTCAGAGGTGGAGAAGGACCTTTCCAGGGCAAAGCCAGGCGTGGTCCTGGCCTCTTGCTACATGAAAAGCCTACAGGGCCTGTCCCTGTGGGTCTGAGCTGGGGAGCCACTGCCCAGGCTCCAGCAGCAGCCATTTCACAAGGTACCCCACCCTGAGGGAGCAGGATTTGGTGGCTCATATTTACTCACCATCTCTGACTCCTTGTAAGCTTTGAGCCCATCCTTCTCTTTTGCAAAAAGAGGAGTTCCAGCTTCTCTAGTCCCTCACACTAACGTTCCCTCATTTAAGTTGTCTCTCTGTATCTTTTCAAACTGTATTATGTCCTGGGGACATGCAGACCCTACCATCAGAGAGTACTCAAAGTGTGGATTGCCTAGATTTTACAGGCAGTTCCCAGCACCCTTCCTGGTGATCCCAGGCATTTTACTACCTTATTTTCACTACTACTACACATGGCACTGAAGATTTCAGAGAGCTGTCAGCCACAACTGCAAGTTCTTCCTTCTGTTGTGTCTGTCAGTTCCAAGTTCAACATTGCGTAGGCATGCTGCAGATGATTTTTTCCATAGATAACTGGTAAAACCTCAGCTTGTGTGCCAGCTTTGTTGCCCACTCATTAGGTTTAGGCTCCAGCATTCACAGGGCTGCTGTGCTTCATGCACTGGTCTGAACCAGTGCATATCCCTGGGCACAGAGTGGCATCTTGGTGACCCTGTCCTGCTCAGGACTACCATGGCAGAGACTTTACCTGTTTTTCAGCCAATGATTTTGGGCTCTTCCTCTCGGATGAAGACCCAAAGAAAGGGATCTGGCTGGAGGCTGGGAAGGCTCTGGACTACTACATGCTTCGCAATGGGGTAAGTATCCATCCCACATCCTTCCAGCTGCATCCTTTGCTCCGTGGTGTGGGTGCCTGCCATGCTGCCTTGCATTGTGCCCTGCAGCACACCCTGTCACCCCCACAATTGCACGGGGCAGGGGGGAGCTGTCAGCCTGGTGGTGGGATGTGGGTGCCCTGCACTGGTGCCACTGCTGGGAGCTGTGCTCCATTGTGCCTGCAGGATACCATGGAGTACAAGAAGAAGCAGCGGCCCCTGAAGATCCGCATGCTGGATGGGACAGTGAAAACAGTGATGGTGGATGATTCCAAAACCGTCACGGACATGCTCATGACAATATGTGCCCGGATTGGTGAGGAGAGGAGAGCAACAGGGGGGAAGAAGGGAGGTGGGAAGAGAATGGCAGAATCTGACAGGCTTCTGGGAGAGCAGCAGCAGCTCTGTGGCAGATGGCCTGGCAGCAGGGGTGTCTGAGGGGTGCGTGACGCTGGGGAGGGGACACTGCTCTGCACCCCTGTGATACTCCATGCTCTGAGTTGGGCAGAATAGTCCTGATGAGTCTGGTTCTCTGCTCTCCTGCAGGCATCACCAACTATGATGAGTACTCACTTGTACGAGAGATCATGGAAGAGAAGAAGGAAGAGGTTACTGGCACCCTCAAGAAGGACAAGACCTTACTGCGAGATGAGAAGAAGATGGAGAAGCTCAAGCAGAAGTTGCACACAGATGATGAGTGTAGGTGCCTGGATGTGTTGGGGATTGGGGTCAGCCTGAGTTGAAGGCCTTGGGGAGGGGAGCAGGGACCACTGTGAGATGAAGAGGGTGTGGAGAGGAACATGTGGATAAGGGAGCATGTGCCCACACTTCCTGGAATATCTCTTGCCTGAGTGCCCAGGGCAGAGGGTGAGAGCTGGGATGCACCAGGCAGAGATGCATTTCACACTCAGCATAAGCAGTCCCAGGGCTGGGACCAGCTGTGCCTTGGTGCCTGTCCCTGCTCACACCCTGGCATTGTCTGCAGTGAACTGGCTGGATCACGGCCGGACCCTGCGAGAGCAAGGCATCGACAACAATGAAACGCTGCTGCTGCGGCGCAAGTTCTTCTACTCTGACCAGAACGTGGACTCAAGAGATCCTGTGCAGCTCAACCTGCTCTATGTGCAGGTACAGCATCCCCGAGCTGTACCAGCCTCCTGCCAGCCCCTGACAAGGCTGGTGGCTGAAGGTTTTGTCAGGAGCCATGATGGTGGGGGGTACTTTGGGATACCCATTTATGGGGAATCCCAGCCCTATTCTCTTTGTGATCCAGAGCTCCCCAGGGAATCCTATGTCAGCTCTGTCTGGTAGGAACCATCTTCCGGTGTTCCTCTCCCAAGCTTGATGTGTGTAGGGGACAGCCTGGTGCTACATACTGCTGTTTTTCAGAGCCATTTTTTTTAAGTCTGTAAAACATGTCGTGCTTGAAATGTAGGAGAGCAGTGGCAGGGCTGCGTGGCTGCCCAGTCCCCAGCAGTGTCTTCTATTCCCACACAGGCTCGTGATGATATCCTGAACGGTTCCCACCCTGTCTCCTTTGACAAAGCCTGTGAGTTTGCTGGCCACCAATGCCAGATCCAGTTTGGGCCACACAATGAGCAGAAGCACAAGCCAGGGTTTCTGGAGTAAGTGTCCTGAGGAGTCCCTGGGCTTGTCTTGAGGTTGTTGGAGCAGCTTGGCAGCACCCAGCACCACACTGCCTTGTGGGGCTCTTGCGGTTTGGGTGCCTCTGGTGCAACCCCTCTCCTCCCTACAGAACAGTTCCCAAGCTTGGGGATCCACACCAGCAGTGAGGGGTGCCAGCCCTCCATCCTGCTCCCTCTGCCAGCTCTATAAGGACGTGCAGTCAGCTGCTATGGGGGTGGCCCCAGCCCACCCTCTTGCCTGTCTTGATGTTGCACAAAGGGTTGCATTCTCAGCACCTTTACTGCACTCTTAGCTAGGGCAACTCCCAAGGACAGCTTTCATAGCTGCAGCAATTCTTTCTGCTTCAAAAACTCCCAGCTTGTGCCTTGGCAGGGGTTTGTCTGAGGCTTTGGGTTGGACCTGTTCAAAGTCAAGGACAGACACCAGCTTTGGGCTCTGCTGGTAACAACTAATTTGGTTGTCTTTTGGCAGGCTCAAGGATTTCCTGCCCAAGGAGTACATCAAGCAGAAAGGAGAGCGCAAGATCTTCATGGTATGTGCAGTGGGGAGGTTGAGATCTGGTGCTCCTGTCTGAGGAGTCTGGTGGGTGAGAAATAGGAGCAGGAGCTGTAGGTGGGCAGATGGGGCAGCTCCTGAGATCCCCAAGATCAGAGTTGGGGTAGAGGATGCTGGTGGGGTGGGGAGAGCTTGGAAAGGCTGTGCAGTGGTGTCAAGGCAGGACTGTGGAGCTGCTGCAATGTTATGTCTTTGCTGTTGCAGGCCCACAAGAATTGTGGGGAGATGAGTGAGATTGAAGCCAAAGTTCGTTACGTAAAACTTGCCCGTTCCCTCAAGACCTATGGAGTCTCCTTCTTCTTGGTCAAGGTAGAACAGCAGCACCCCTGGTCCCACTTCAGACTTGCCAAAATTGTGCTTCTTCAGCATCCCTCTGTCTGTTGTGTCTCTAGCTTCTGCCCCTCAATCTATGTTGCTCCAATTTTCTCTGCATCTCCTCAGTCTACCTCTCCTTGCATTTTCCTGTGTACTGCTATCCTTGGTTCGTGCTTTTTCTCATTGTTAAGCTGCATGTGATAGTTGTCACCGCTAGAAAACATGGTCTTGCACGTGTTGGGTAGCCATGGCAGACCTCAGATGCCTCTGCCTCGCTGCATCCATCCCTGGGATAGCCCACAGCCCTTCTGTTGTGGCCCACAGGAGAAGATGAAGGGGAAGAACAAGCTGGTACCACGGCTGCTGGGGATCACCAAGGAGTCCGTGATGCGCGTGGATGAGAAGACCAAGGAAGTGATGCAGGAGTGGAGCCTGACCAACATCAAGCGTTGGGCAGCCTCACCCAAGAGCTTCACCCTGGTAGGGACCTGCACTGGTGTCCCATGTCTCCTCCCTCTGGTGCCCCTGTAGAGGGGCTGCTCTCACTCCAACCCCTCTCTTGGCTGTTGCTCCACGGTGGCACAGCCTTGCTCTCCTCTGGTGCCTCTCCCAGTGCTTGCTTTGGTGGCTGGCACTTGGGTGCTTAGTGCATACCAGAGAGGCTCAGGATGGCCACCAGTGCCCTGCTCCGGTGCTACCCTGTGCCCTGCTGTTGCAGGATTTTGGAGATTACCAGGATGGTTACTACTCAGTGCAGACGACGGAGGGGGAACAGATCGCCCAGCTCATTGCTGGCTACATTGATATCATCCTCAAAAAGGTGAGGCTGTGCTGAGAAGGGCACTGCTAGCCCCTTCCCAGAGGGGTGTACAGAGTGTGCCTTCTGTCTGCCTCCAAACAGCCACTGGCACACTGTACTGCTGGGAAGGCTGGAGGCAGAGCAGGGGGACCCGGTGACCCTGGTATGGTGTCTGGGCTGCAGGAGGAGGGGAGGGCTTGTGGGTATCATTTTCTCTTTCCCTTTGCAGAAAAAGAGCAAAGACCACTTTGGACTGGAGGGTGATGAAGAGTCCACCATGCTGGAAGACACTGTGTCTCCAAAGAAGTAAGTCCTCCAGGAGGAAGGCAGCTGCCAAACAGAAATTGAATGGAGAATGTGCTCCAGCCAAGCCTGCAGCCAGGAGGAAGGGCTGCCACTACCAGAGAGCCGGTACCAGCTCTGTAGGCATCCCCTTACCTGGTATTTCTCCCCATTTCAGGTCGACAGTCTTGCAGCAGCAGTTTAACCATGCAGGCAAGGCAGAGCTGGGCTCAGTGGCCCTGCCAGCCATCATGCGGACAGGGGCTGGAGGGCCAGAAAACTTCCAGGTGGGCACGATGCCACAGCCTCAGCTGCAAATCACCAGTGGCCAGATGCACCGAGGGCACATGCCTCCCCTGGTAAGCTCTCCTTGTGCTCACCACAGGGCATAAACTCCGAGAGGTGACTGTCACACACTTTGTAGACCCATCTGTTTGGGTCCATGACCAAGCATTGCCTTGCTGTGACGAGCAGGGGCTCTGTGCCACTGGCCTCATGTGCTTACTGGCCTGGGCAAGCTTGCATCCTCCTGCACCCTCGCTGCAAAATTGAGCTACTCCCCAGCATTTTCAACTGGCTAGTGAGTGCAGCTTCTCTTTCAGGTTGTGACTGGACAACCCCACTAAGTCTGTGGTTTGCAGTAGAACCCAATGCCATGTTTTGGTACCTCAATCTCCTGTGCAGCTGGAGGAGCACTTGGAAAAGGCCATGGGAAGGCTGATTTCTTTTGCCCCATGCAGCCTGATGTGGGGACTTGCTGTGAAAGCCTTGTGGGATCCCACAGCATCTTCTCCCCTCTCCCTGAGAGCTGGTTAACTGTGAGACTTGAGTGTAACCACAGAACGATGAGGCATTTTCCAGTGAGGGGTGCAGAAGGGAGACTCCCTTTTTGCTAAGTGGAGACATATCTATAGCAGTGTCATAAGTAGCACGTTGCAGGAGGGCGTTTGAGCCAAATGTGGATTCCTAGATTCCAAGCCTTTGGCACATCTCAGTCTGTCTCTGTGTTGCAGACCTCAGCCCAGCAAGCCCTGACTGGCACTATCAACTCCAGCATGCAGGCTGTGCATGCAGCCCAGGCCACGCTGGATGATTTCGAGACCTTGCCACCTCTTGGGCAGGATGCTGTGAGTGCTGGGTGAAGGTGGGGTGCTGGGGGTGGACTTTGCTGGAGGCTGGGCTGGGTGGAGCTGGCCATGCTCCCAAGAGAGGTGTTAGCTCCTGGGAAGATCTGCTGCCTGTAAAGAGATGGGGTTGTATCCCACTCAGTGGGCAGACATGGAGGGGTCACTTGGTCGTGTTGTTTGGTCAGGGTCTAGAGAATTTGGGTAGTCACGAGTCATCCCTCTCTTTTCCTTATATCCTCTTCCTTGCACTTCTCCGTGTGAGCATGTGTGCAGCTACCACCACCTCTACCACTATCTCCTGATCCTGTTTTCCCTATTCAGGCATCAAAAGCTTGGCGCAAAAACAAGATGGATGAGTCTAAGCACGAGATCCACTCCCAGGTGGATGCCATAACTGCTGGCACAGCCTCAGTTGTCAATCTCACTGCAGGTATATGGAGGGTTGGACTAGAGGGATGCCCCAGTTCAGAAAAAGGCTTGGTCTCTCTTGTGTGGCTGAAAGATTCCTGCTTCCAGAAAGGAAAACCACATCAGTTATAGGTGTGGGGATGCTCTTGGAGCACCACTTGGAGCACATCCCATCCTGACTTCTCTCTTCCCTGTGCAGGGGATCCAGCAGACACGGACTACACCGCCGTGGGCTGCGCTGTCACCACCATCTCTTCCAACCTGACGGAAATGTCTAAGGGTGTGAAGCTGCTGGCTGCACTGATGGAGGACGAGGGAGGAAACGGGCGACAGCTCCTGCAGGCAGCCAAGAACCTGGCGAGTGCTGTCTCAGACCTGCTGAAAACAGCACAGCCTGCCAGTGCTGAGGTGGGGAGCTGGAGGGGCTGTGGGACCAAGGGAAAGGGGGAAGCCAAGGGGAACCATTGAAGTTTTAAGGCTTACTCATGACCCTGGTGTCAATTTTGCCTTGTTCCTTACAGCCTCGCCAGAATCTCCTGCAGGCTGCTGGCCTGGTGGGGCAGACCAGTGGAGAGCTGCTGCAGCAGATCGGGGAGAGTGACACTGACCCCCGTTTCCAGGTGAGTGCACCCAGCAGCAACCAGGGAGGGACACCCGCGCCCTAAAACCATTGGCCTTTGCACAGGATCTCACAGGAGGGCTCTGGGCTGAACATTCGCCGGTGCCCAGCAGTGACTTTGTGAAAGAGGAGACAGGCCATTGCCCATCTCTGTATCTAGAGTGATATAACATCTCTTATCTTGTGGATTCCGTGTAGATCCCAGAAAACCGGTGTGCTCGGATCCTGCCTGCCCCTGAACCAAAGACGGTAACACAGGCCTGTAGGCATGGCTTGGTGGTCCCTGACATCTCCAAAATGAAGGGGGCTTCTCTGGGAACTGTCGTCTGAAATCTTTGGAGAAGGGCTCTTGCAAAATTCTACTTTTCTGGTGGTTGGCTTTCAGAAGTCCATGCACTCGGGTTGCTGCTGTGGCAGGTGATGCTCTGGGGGTCATCCCTTGCGGCTGCTTCAGCTCCTGCTGCTGCTCCCTGCCTGTGGGAGCTGTCTGCTTGCCCCCATCAGAGACCCAGTATGGGTGGAGCCTTGTGTGGCAGGTTTTTTCAGATGAGCTGACTGCCAACTGGCTTGCTTTCCCATGTGCTTCCAGCACAAAGGAGGTAGCACGCTGTGCTGGGGAGGACAACCCAGACATATTATAGACCAAAATACTCCAGAAAGAAGGGGTTTCTGTTCGTGGCAGCCACACTGCTTCAACTGAATAGAGAGGCTTTGAAAGATATCCAAGGGGAGCAGAAAAGCTAGGAGCAGGGCAGGAAGCTATGTTTGGCCATGCAGCAGTACCAGGACAGAATATGCCCAAAGGTCAGATTTAGGACCTGGAAGACAATTTGCAGTCAAGGAGGAAGATGTTCTGCCCTGCAGCTGTCAGACCCAAGTGTATGAACTTCCTTCCACGGGCTCAGATGCACTGGCCTGGGAACTCTGGAATTGTATGCATTCACTCTCCAGTGTTTCCTTCTGTCGCAAAAGGTGGTGGATTGCTGTGGGTGTAGTCTTGGCTTGCAGGAGGTGAGGGGATGCTGTGACTCTTCTGGTTTGGTGGCTGGAGGCTTACCTGTTGTGGGGTGCAGGGCTGCTCACTGTGAGAACACAGAGCAAGAGGTTGGCAGCTGCAGCAGACTGAGAGCCCTGCCCTGCCTACCAGGGTTTTTGCTATTTAGTGTTGGTGCTGCACCAGCAGTGTGCCACAGGGGCTAATCCTGAAGGCTGCAGCGTGCTGTCATGTCTGGTGCCCTGCAGGAAGGCAATTTGCCATGTGCTGGTCCCTGCCTGTTGCCTCCTGGCACCTGTTTGTACCTGCCACCCAGGAGTGAGGTTGCCTTGTCACACCTCTCTGTTAGCTTCAGGAATAACAGCAGAGATGTATTCTAGCTTGTCAGCCAACAAGTTAGAATTGAAAATAAAAATAGCTGGCATGACTGCAATACAGTTGACCAGCAGGGGAGCATCTTGCTGGCAGCTTCCCATGATGTGGGTGTGCCATGGCTGGCTTGTGCCTGCCATTTGGCCAGAAGGGTTTGTCATTTTTTCGCTGTGTTTAAATGTTTGCAAACCCAATCTAATCCAGGCAGTACCAGCAGTGCCTTGCAGCAAGTTCTCGCTGTGGTACAACTGGGGAGGGTTGGTTGCCTGGGGAGTGAGTATTGGGGTGATGCTGAATATTGCCTGAGCTGCTGCAGATAAAGTTCATGGCAGAGCAGAGTGCAGCTCAGCACCAGGCTACAGCCTCACCACTGGCTGTAGCACACCGTGGAGATGGGATCAAGGTGTTGCCAGCCTTCCCAGGTATTCAGTGCTGCTGGTGCTGGTACAGAGTGGATGAAAGGCCTCCGAGGGCTCACATTTCCCATATGAATATTTCACGAGAGCCCTGCAGATGGCTGCGGCTGTTCCCACTGCCATGGCTGCCTCGTTGATCTTTTCTGTCCCCTCCCAGGACATGCTTATGCAGCTGGCCAAGGCAGTGGCCAATGCTGCTGCTGCACTAGTGCTCAAAGCCAAGAATGTGGCTCAGAAAACAGAGGACGCCGCGCTGCAGACACAGGTGATCGCAGCAGCCACCCAGTGCGCCCTCTCCACTTCCCAGCTGGTGGCCTGCACCAAGGTAAGCAGCAGGGTTAACCCTTCCTCATCATGGCTGTGAGCTTCACCTGGGTGGGAGGCAGCTTTGCAACAGGGTCCTAGGTGTGCCAGGACCACACGTCCTAAGGCAGGACATTGGGAATATGGCACAGGAAGTGTGGGCTGCCTCATATTGGAATCTCTACCACTGTGCCTAAGCAATGAGGATCCTCTTTGGAAAGCAGAAGTTTGGGATAGCTCCTTCAAAGAGCATATGCTCTCTCTGCCCAGCCTTTCTCCTCCCTTCCAGGTTGTGGCTCCTACAATCAGCTCCCCAGTTTGCCAGGAGCAGCTGATCGAGGCTGGCAAGTTGGTGGCCAAGTCAGCTGAGGGCTGTGTGGAGGCCTCTAAGGCAGCCACCAGTGATGACCAGCTCCTGAAACAGGTGGGGGTGGCAGCCACAGCTGTCACCCAGGCCCTGAACGACCTGCTGCAGCACATCAAGCAGCATGCCTTGGGTGGGCAGCCCATCGGGCGCTATGACCAGGCCACTGACACCATCCTCAATGTCACCGAGAATATATTCAGCTCCATGGGCGATGCAGGTGAGAGTGAGGCACCCAGGGCAGAGGACTGTGGATGGGGAGGTATCAGAGAGCCCTTGGACTTGTTAACAGGCCACACTTCTATTCTGTTCCAGGGGAAATGGTGCGCCAGGCTCGTATTCTGGCCCAGGCCACCTCTGACCTTGTCAATGCCATCAAAGCTGACGCTGAGGGAGAAACAGACCTGGAGAATTCACGCAAGCTTCTGAGTGCAGCCAAGATCCTGGCTGATGCCACTGCCAAGATGGTGGAGGCTGCAAAGGTCAGTGTGTGGAGAAGGATGGATGCTGCCTTTTGCCCCTGCCCTGTCCAGTCTTACTGGCTCAGTGCCAGGGAAGGGATGAGCAGCAGTTGTGAGAGCAAGATCTTGCACTGAGCCAGGGACCTGTGGCAGAGACTCCTCCTGGGAAGGAGCTTCAGGATCCTGGGGGTGGTAGCAGAAGAACTGTTATCTCTTCTGCTGCTGGACTCTTCCAGAGAGGCTTTGAACACCTTCTGAGCACCATAAACCAGGCTGCCTCATGGTGGGCTCCGTGGCATTAGGCCAGAGCAGAGGAGCTGCTTCAGAAGTAAAGGGACTCCATGGTCCCTGAGAGGTGTGAGGGTTTTGTGCTTTCTCCAGGGAGCTGCAGCCCACCCGGACAGCGAGGAGCAGCAGCAGCGGCTGCGTGAGGCAGCAGAAGGGCTCCGCATGGCAACCAATGCTGCAGCCCAGAACGCCATCAAGAAGAAGCTCGTGCACAAGCTGGAGGTGAGATGCTGGGCAAGGATCTGCAGAGGGCAAGCAAGCACAGTCAGTGAGCAAGACCGATCAGGAGCCCCCATATACCTCGTCTTTCCAGAGGGATAAAGTCCTTTTCAAGTACAGCATCCATGCTGCATCACAGAGAGATCTGCCTTCCCTTGGGTGCACCATGTTGCTTTGGGGTGCTGGGCATTGAGGGATGCTTGTGTGCAACAGGTGTAGGCACAGGAGAAGTTTTTTGGGGGATCTGGGCCCTGGTCATGGCAGGGGGGCTCGGTAGGGGCTGCCAGTGTTGACCTGTGCCTCCCTGTGCCAGCATGCAGCCAAGCAGGCCGCGGCCTCGGCCACGCAGACCATCGCTGCCGCTCAGCACGCCTCCTCCTCCAACAAGAACCCCGCCGCGCAGCAGCAGCTGGTGCAGAGCTGCAAGGTAAGGGTCTGGGCCTGATCCTGGCGTCTCCTGGGCTCCCTGTCTCATCTCTCATCAGCCATGCTGGTGCTTCCTTCTCAGTCACAGTGGTCGGAGTGGATCTTGGGGTCCTTACTTAGGTCACTTAGGAGCTGATCTTTTGGTCAGCTGGGTTCTGGGTTGAGTCTGTGTCCTTCTGACGAATCCTCTCCAGTGACCCTTTTCTCTGGCAGGTGGTGGCAGAGCAGATCCCGATGCTGGTGCAAGGTGTGCGAGGAAGTCAGTCACAGCCAGACAGCCCCAGCGCCCAGCTGGCTCTCATTGCTGCCAGCCAAAACTTCCTGCAGGTATCCACGCTGCCCAGAGCCTCCCATGCCAGCTCTGGCATTACAGCTTTCCTACTGTGCCTGTCCCTTTTAAGACACTGGGAGATCTCCTGTGCACAGGCAGCTGAGATGCTGCATGATTGTCCCCTTCTCACTGCTTTTTGTTCTGGCCCAACAGCCCGGTGGGAAGATGGTAGCTGCAGCCAAGGCCACTGTCCCCACCATAACAGACCAAGCCTCTGCCATGCAGCTCAGCCAGTGTGCCAAGAATTTGGCTGCAGCTCTGGCTGAGCTCCGCACAGCTGCCCAGAAGGTGAGAGGCTGAGAACCATCCTGCGGTGAGACACCAGCTGTGCAGAGCAGTGGGGAACAGTGGGGACAGCCTGGTGGCAGGTTCTGGTCTCTGCCACAGCCAGGTGGGCTCAGCAGTCACCTGCTCACCTTCCCTTCTGCCCCATCACAGGCTCAGGAGGCGTGTGGACCCCTGGAAATAGATTCTGCACTGGGTCTGGTGCAGAGCCTGGAGAGGGACTTGCAGGAAGCCAAGGCAGCTGCCCGCGATGGCAAGCTCAAGCCTCTGCCAGGAGAGACGGTGAGGGTGCAGGGAATGGTGGCTTAAGGTGGACTCTGGGGCAATAGAGTTGCCAAAAGCTCACCAGCATGTCCCAACCCATCCCTCTGCAGATGGAGAAATGTGCCCAGGACCTGGGGAACAGCACCAAAGCTGTCAGCTCTGCCATCGCTCACCTCTTGGGAGAGGTGGCCCAGGGCAATGAGAACTACACAGGTACTGGCCTCCACAACAGGGCTGGGGGAAGGGGCAGTGAGCTGACAGGCATTGACCTCTCCATCCCCCCAGGAATTGCTGCCCGGGAAGTGGCCCAGGCCCTGCGCTCGCTCAGCCAGGCTGCCCGTGGTGTGGCAGCCAACACCTCAGACCCTCAGGCACAGAGTGCCATGCTGGAGTGTGCCAGTGATGTCATGGACAAAGCCAACAACCTCATTGAGGAGGCCCGCAAAGCAGTGGCCAAGCCTGGTGACCCGGAGAGCCAGCAGCGCCTGGCCCAGGTGGGGACAGCGGGTACCCCAGTGTACCCCATCAGGCTGTGGGAAGGGCATGTGGGAGATGGTGACTGCTCTTTGCTTCTCTGCAGGTGGCCAAGGCAGTGTCACAGGCCCTGAACCGCTGTGTTAACTGCCTGCCAGGGCAGCGGGACGTGGACGCTGCCATCCGCATGGTGGGAGAGGCCAGCAAGAGGCTGCTCTCGGATTCGGTGAGCTGAGCTGGGACAGGAGGGCATGGGGAAGTCTTCTGGCAGTGCAAGCTTGTCCAACTGCATCAAGTTCCTCTAGCATATCCTCAGGCATGTGCCAGACTTTCATTCACTATCTCTGCCTCTCCTAACACTACTCCTTCCTTCCAGTTCCCTCCCAGCACCAAGAGTTTCCAGGAGGCACAGAGCCAGCTGAACCAGGCAGCAGCAGGGCTCAACCAGTCTGCCAATGAGCTGGTGCAGGCGTCACGTGGCACCCCTCAAGATCTGGCCAAGTCCTCTGGCAAATTTGGACAGGACTTCAATGAGTTCCTGCAGGCAGGAGTGGAGATGGCCAGCCAGTCCCCGGTGAGAGCAAATGTCTGTTGGGGCATCCTGAATGTAGGGAGAGGTTTGGGATATCTGAGAAGGTCCAAAAGCAGGGTGGTCAGGCAGTGGTGGTTGGGGTGGCTGTGGCCAGTGCAGCCAGGGAGATGGGGACCGGGGCTGTGCAAAACCACAGCAACAGGGGGAAGATGGCTTGGGTTAGTTCAGCAAGAATTCATGTATCCTCGCTCTTGATGGACAAATTGGATGAAGGGAACTAGCTCAGCTTGAAAATCACCAGAGAGGACCCAGGGTGGGTGTGGACTTCAAAAAGGTGCTACAGAAAACTCATCTTGGCTCCTTGCAGAATAAGGAAGACCAGGCACAGGTGGTGTCAAACTTGAAGAGCATTTCCATGTCCTCCAGCAAGCTGCTGCTGGCTGCAAAGGCTCTCTCTGCTGACCCTGCTGCTCCCAACCTCAAGAATCAGCTGGCAGCAGCAGCACGGTAAGAGGAACTGCTCCCTGAGAGCTGCTGGCAATAGCAGTGGGGCTGAGTGGTGGGGCAGGCATTGATCTGTGGATCTTTCTCCCATGTCCCTGACAGGGCTGTGACTGACAGCATTAACCAACTGATCACCATGTGCACCCAGCAAGCCCCAGGCCAGAAGGAATGTGACAATGCCCTGCGGGAGCTGGAGGTAAGAAGCCACATTATTGACAAGGTGCTGGAAGGGTTGAGATGTTGACTGTGTGAGGAGCTGCACCTCACTGCATGGAACAAGAGGGAGTGAAAAGGAGGTGCAAGTGGAAGATGCAGAACTTCCCTTTGGTGGCTGACACCTGTGTTCTTGCAGACAGTGAAGGAGTTATTGGAGAACCCCACCCAGACTGTCAACGACATGTCCTACTTCAACTGCCTTGACAGCGTCATGGAGAATTCCAAGGTAAGCCCTGAGTGGAGGTTTGGGGAAGGACAGGGAGGTCCTGAGAAGGATATGGGAACAAAGGTAAAGGTGGTTTCTCCCCTACTGATGAAGCAATGAGCTCTAATCCTGGGAGCACTGCAGGAGGCAGAAGTGATCTCCATAATCAGTGTGTGGTGTGTCCTGCAGGTACTGGGAGAGTCCATGGCTGGCATCTCCCAGAACGCCAAGAACAGCAAACTGCCTGAGTTTGGTGAGTCCATCAGTGCCGCCTCCAAAGCTCTCTGTGGGCTGACAGAGGCAGCTGCCCAGGTGAGACACACTCAGTCCCAGTCCTGAGCCTTACTCCAGGGCACAGTTGTTGTATGCACCCCACCCCTGCCCTTCCAAATCATTGGGACAGTGCTGCCAGACTCCTTGGCAGCCTGTGCCCTCTCTGAGCCTCCCTGAGGTGTACAGGCTCTCTCTCACCACCTCTCCCATGCTCGTAGGCTGCCTACCTTGTGGGGGTCTCAGACCCCAACAGCCAGGCCGGACAGCAGGGCTTGGTTGACCCCACTCAGTTTGCCAGAGCTAACCAAGCTATCCAGATGGCCTGCCAGAACCTGGTGGACCCTGCCTGTACTCAGTCCCAGGTGAGTGTGGGCCGGGGCTCCATTACAGGTATTTGCTTGCATCAGAAGGAGCATGAGGCTAGTTGGATGATGCTACATCCCAAGAGTTGGCCAAGATGATGGCTACTGTCTCATTAGGCTCCATCAGCTGCGCTGGGAACCGTCTGGCAGCTTTGGCGGAATGGTGACAGTCCAGATAGGGGGCTCTGTGGACATGCGGGATCTTGGGGATCCTTCTTGGGTCCCAAGAGTCACTTGTGCCCTACATAGGGTGGGTGGGAAGGGAGAACTGTAGGGATAGGGGGTCAAGGTGGATCCTGCCTTACTCTGCTTTCCCCTGCAGGTGCTGTCAGCAGCCACCATTGTAGCAAAACACACCTCAGCCCTGTGCAACACGTGCCGTCTGGCATCCTCCCGCACCACCAACCCTGTGGCCAAGCGCCAGTTTGTCCAGTCAGCCAAGGAGGTGGCCAACAGCACGGCCAACCTGGTGAAGACCATCAAGGTGTGGAGTCCTTTCTGAGGCAGTGTGGTGGTGATGGAATTTGGGGTACAGCAGGGGTTGGGTAACTGCTCTGGTCTCTCCACACCAGGCCCTGGATGGCGAGTTCAACGAGGAGAACCGGGAGCGGTGCCGTGCTGCCACTGCCCCTCTCATAGAGGCCGTGGATAACCTGACAGCCTTTGCTTCCAACCCGGAGTTTGCCACCGTTCCTGCCCAGATCAGCCCAGAGGTGGGATGCTGCTGGGACAGGGAGAATGGAGCCTGGCAGTGATGTGGCTGGTGTGGGGTGGAGAGAAGTTGTGCATTTCCCAAGCCTGAGGGGCCTGCACTGAGAGGATGCAGGGTGATGGGGAGGTGGCAGCAAGCCTTGGGCTTCAAGGGCCTGCTCCAGCATAAGGGACATGAGAGAGGGAGCAACTTCCCATGCACAGTCCCTTACCTCACCAGCCTGTTGTCTCCCTGTGCAGGGGCGCAGAGCCATGGAGCCCATTGTCATTTCAGCCAAGACCATGCTGGAGAGCTCTGCTGGCCTCATCCAGACTGCCCGCTCTCTGGCTGTCAACCCCAAGGACCCACCGCAGTGGTCAGTGCTTGCTGGCCACTCTCGCACAGTTTCAGACTCCATCAAGAAGCTGATCACCAACATGAGGTGAGCAGAGTCCTGCTTCTATGGCTGTGGCTCTGTCCCTGCTGGCACATACCTGTCTGAGCGAGCATTCCTAGTGATGCTTTGGCTCATCATCTCCTTGGACACAGCTGGTGCAGGCAGGCAAGGGATGGGGTGGAAGATGCTATTCCTGTTGTACATCCTGGAGGCTGCTCCTCCAATTCTCACGTGGGTTGACAAGAATACACACTGATGTGCCCAGGCTCTAGCACACCGGGTTGCCCCAAAGCTTAAGAGAGGGAACTTGCCCCTCACCAGCACCAGCCGAGACTGGGGGTGAAGGGATGGTGTAGTAGCTGCCAGTGCTTGGCTGATTCATCTGTCATTCAGGGACAAAGCTCCAGGACAGCGGGAGTGTGATGAGGCCATTGAGGTCCTGAACAGATGCCTGCGGGAGGTGGACCAGGCATCCCTCGCTGCCATCAGCCAGCAGCTGGCCCCCCGAGAAGATATCTCCCAGGAGGTGGGTCAGGAACACGCTGAGGGCAAGCCTAAGGGAGTGGGCATCCTTCCCCAGGCTCTCAGCAGCTTGCAGGGACCCCAGCCCTGCTCCAGCCTCCTGCAACACCCTCTCTTCACACAGGCTTTGCACAACCAGATGATCACAGCTGTCCAGGAGATCAGCAACCTGATCGAGCCTGTGGCTGCCGCGGCACGGGCTGAGGCCTCTCAGCTGGGGCACAAGGTAATGAGGGTGTGGAGCTGCTCACGAGGCACTTGGTGCCTGGGGAGGAGAGGTAAAAGGCAGCTGGGGCAGGAACCTGCTGGTGCTGACACTGCTCTTCCCTAGGTGTCCCAGATGGCTCAGTATTTCGAGCCACTCATTTTGGCAGCTGTCGGCGCTGCCTCCAAAACGCCCAACCACCAGCAGCAGATGAACCTTCTGGACCAGACCAAAACACTGGCTGAATCCGCCTTGCAGATGCTGTACACAGCCAAGGAGGCTGGTGGGAACCCCAAGGTGAGCAGGAGGGACACGTGGAAGTGGCATGCCCTCCTTTGCATGTGGGTGCTGCATGTGCCCACATGTGTGCCAGACATGGAAAACCCAAGGTCAGTGTGCAGCATACCTGTTGGGAGAGGAGCTGCCACCTGCCTTCCCTCACTCTGGCTTCTCCTTGCAGCAAGCTGTCCACACTCAGGAGGCTCTGGAAGAAGCGGTGCAGATGATGAAGGAAGCAGTGGAAGACCTGACCACCACCCTGAATGAGGCAGCCAGTGCTGCAGGTGTTGTGGGAGGCATGGTGGACTCCATCACCCAAGCCATCAACCAGGTGAGGGGAGCAAGGAGAGGACCTGGACAGGGCTGGGTGTGGGAGAGATGAAGAGTCAGGCTCAAACCCTACAAACTTAAGACCTTGTGGGCCAGAGCTGGAGCCAGAATCTCCTGATGATCTCTTGCAGCTGGACGAAGGACCCATGGGTGAGCCAGAAGGTACCTTTGTGGATTACCAGACCACGATGGTGAAGACAGCCAAGGCTATTGCAGTGACTGTGCAGGAAATGGTGGGTGCAAGCAAGCTGTCCCTGTAGAATGCACTGCCTGCCACTCAGTCAGAGGGCTACTGCCCTCCTTTCCCTGTCCAACTCCTGCTCTTCTTCCATCAACAGGTCACCAAATCCACCACCAATCCAGATGAGCTGGGCACACTGGCCAACCAACTCACCCATGACTATGGGCAGTTGGCACAAGAGGCCAAGCCAGCTGCCCTCACTGCTGAGAACGAGGAGGTATCAACCTGGGGGGACTGCTGGAGTGTGCTGTGAGGCAGAGCAGGGGCTGCTGTGGTGTGAGAACAGAGATCAGGGACATTTGAACCTCCCATTGGAGCTGGGGGCAGGCAGCTTTCACACCTCCCCTGAAATATGGCATGGAAACAAGGAGCAAAGCTGTGTTTCCTTTTTCCTTCTCCTGAGTGGGAGGATTGAGAAAGAGGAGCTGTGTGACGGGTGTTTCCCAGCGAGTATCACAGATGCAGGGCTTAGTTCCCTGCTGACTCTGTCATGCACACATTCCTCTGCAGATCGGCTCCCACATCAAGCGCCGGGTGCAGGAGCTGGGTCATGGCTGTGCTGCCCTGGTCACCAAGGCTGGAGCCCTGCAGTGCAGCCCCAGCGATGCCTACACCAAGAAGGAGCTGATAGAGAGTGCACGCAAGGTTTCTGAGAAGGTAGGTGGTCAAGAGAGAGGTTTGACAGCATGGTGAGGTGACAGGGATGCTGGATTCAGCCGTGTGGCCTTGGAGCCACCACATCGGGTTCTCTCCTGGTCCTATTGGCTCTCTTGGCCACACTACCCCTGCCCAGCTGATAGAGTGGAGGATGGATCCCCCTCTGCTGACACCATAACAGCAGCTGGTGCTTGTGGTGGGTGATGCAGCCTGCCCAGGAAAACTGACCTATACACACTGGTGACAGGCCAGGGTTTTCCAGATCAGTTCTTACAGAATTGGGCATAACATCTGCAGCAATGCTTGCAGCTGATGCTCAGTGATAATTTTCCCTTTTGCCTTCTGCTGGCCATCAAGCCAATCTAAAGAGCACCCTTCTGAAGAACAGATGAGAGTGGCTTAAAAAGTCTAGTTGATAAGGGTAGAGAGCACTGCCTGTAAGCAAAAACACAAAAGTAAACACTTGTCAATACACCACCAAACATGGTAGGTGCAAAGTAAAAATAACTAACTGGAAATTAAGGGGTGTGCAGACCAAAATATTCCCAGTTCCTCTCCTTGGTGTGAAGCACCTCCACCCTTGAGGTGTTGGAGATGCATGCAGTGAGTGTTCCCTGAGCCTGCTCTCCAGTAACTTTGCTCACACCCCACAGGTGTCTCATGTGCTGGCAGCTCTTCAGGCTGGGAACCGTGGGACACAAGCCTGCATCACAGCAGCCAGTGCTGTCTCTGGCATCATTGCTGACCTTGACACCACCATCATGTTTGCTACAGCAGGAACCCTCAACCGGGAGAACTCTGAGACCTTTGCTGACCACAGGTACCCAGGCACCATGTCCAGCCTCTGCTCAGCCAGAGACAGGGGTGTCAGGTGGTCTTTCTGAGCTGTGGACCAGCCCCAAAGAGAGCTTCAAGCTCAGGTTGAGCTGGCTCACTTTCCCAAAACTCCGGCTTGTACATGAAAAGACATGAAAAGACACATACACTGTCTCTATGTGGCAAGGACCATGTGTGCAGTAGAGGGCTGACTTGCTTTTTCTCTCCAGGGAGGGCATCTTGAAGACAGCCAAGGCACTGGTGGAGGACACCAAGGTGTTGGTGCAGAACGCCACAGCCAGCCAGGAGAAGTTAGCCCAGGCTGCCCAGTCCTCTGTGTCCACCATCACCCGCCTGGCAGAGGTGGTGAAGCTGGGTGCTGCCAGCTTGGGGTCGGAAGACCCAGAAACCCAGGTGTGATTTGGTGTGTGGGCTGAGTGGAGGCTGCTGGTATCATGCTTGAAGGGGTTGAGGGATGCTCAGGCTGGATCTCAGGAGCTGGGGAGAGAGGTGGCTGGGCTTTGGCTGGTGCTGGCTTATCCGGACACCCTGTGGTGCCCAAATCTCTCACTGCTGGGCCACACCACTCCCAGGCTGAGTGTGACCATAGCTCAGCCATTCCCCTGGTCTTGCTCTCCTCAGGTGGTCCTGATCAATGCTGTGAAGGATGTGGCCAAGGCACTTGGAGACCTGATTGGTGCCACCAAAGCAGCTGCTGGCAAAGCTGGAGACGACCCTGCTGTCTACCAGCTGAAGAACTCTGCCAAGGTCTGTGCTGGCTGTGATGGCAAGAAGGGGAGGAGGCAGCAGGGCTGGAGAAAGAGAAGGGTTTTTTTCTCCATATGTGGGCACAGGAGCACAACTGGGGGGCAGTCAGGACAAAAGGGTAGGAAGGGACAAATAAAAGGGGGAACACACCATGCAGAGGAGCAATTGAGGTAGTGTGAGTGGAGTATGGGCGTGGGGCAGTTTTGGACAGGAGAAGTACAGACACTGGCAACAGGCCAGAGCTTGTGTGGGGATTCACCTGGCTCTTTTTCTCCTCCCACAGGTGATGGTGACAAATGTCACTTCCTTGCTGAAGACAGTGAAGGCTGTTGAGGACGAGGCCACGAAGGGGACACGGGCGCTGGAGGCCACGATCGAGCACATTCGCCAGGAGCTGGCGGTGAGTGCGGCCGCGGTGCCGCGGCTGCCGCGCTGCTCTCCTGCCGCCCTGCACCTCACCACTGCCTCTTGCCTCGCAGGTCTTCTCCTCCCCAGTGCCTCCTGCCAAGGTCTCCACCCCAGAGGACTTCATCCGCATGACGAAAGGCATCACCATGGCCACGGCCAAAGCAGTGGCCGCTGGCAACTCGTGCCGGCAGGAGGACGTCATTGCCACGGCCAACCTGAGCCGCCGGGCCATCGCAGACATGCTGCGCTCCTGCAAGGTGGGGTGCACAGCAGGTGTGGGTGTCTAGCACGGATTTGTGGGTGGAGGCAGGGTCAGTGCTGGATGTGAATTGGGGTTTCCCTGTCTCTGGGATGCAGGAAGCAGCCTACCACCCGGAGGTGAGCGGGGACGTGCGGCAGCGGGCGCTGCGCTTCGGCAAGGAGTGTGCTGATGGCTACCTGGAGCTGCTGGAGCATGTGCTGGTGGTGAGTGTCCCTACTCCGGTTCACAGGGTGGGCAGAGGCTGACTGTGGATTGCCTGGGTGTTCCCCAAATTCCCAGGGTCCTCTGGCCTCTTCACCTCTTCCTGCTGAGGCCTTTGCACAGCCCCCTTCACTGCCTGTGCTGGCACTGCATATGTCTATGCCCCTGCCATGGAAGCAGATGTCAGAGAGCTCAACAGGCTCTAAGAAAGGTATTTTGCTAACAACAGATGGAGATTAACTGGCTGTAAACAGATGGAGGCTGGAAATCAACAACATGATAGCATAATCTTGTAAAAATACAGCTTCCAGTAAAAGTGACAGTGACGTTTCAGGCAGTGGGAAAACAAAGCATGTCACACCTGCAGCAGTATGTGTGGGAAATGGACAGTGCCTGCCATAGCAAAGATAATGGCTGCAACTGCCTGTTGCACCCTTTTGATCCAGTCTCCTCTGACTGAGTTCTCCCAAGGACTTCAGCTGCCACATTAGTTTACAAGAAGTAAAGCCTCTAGCATGGTAGAAAAGATCCAGTGAAGTCCTTCCAATAGTTTGCATTCTTAGCAAGATCTCAGAAGTGGAGTCAGGAGCACTGTGGAGATGTGCACACTCTACCCATGGTGCTGTGAGATCTCTCAAACTGAGGTCAGGACAAAGACTGACAGTGATTCAGCTCTCTGTCAAGATTGCACTAAGCTGGTTAGTGAGTGTCTGCTGTCTGAGATCACCAGCTACAAAGTAGTGGAGTTCAAGCTCTGGTTTCCTGCAGGGAAAGCCCTCTTAGTCAGAGGATAACCAGCACTGGCAGCAGCAGGAGAAGGTGGGCAGGAATCGATGGCTAGAAATTGAAGCTGAGTAGAGGAGAAGTCAAAGGGTGGTTTTATTCAAGGGAGGTAAGCACTGGGGTACAGTTCCAAGGGGAGCAGTGAGTTTTCCATCCCCTGCATCTAGATCAAATGTCTGCCTGGAAGATGCTTCATGCACACATGAATCATGGCAGCCAAGGCTGGAGCGCTGAGTAGGAATTCTCTGGCTGACCTGTTGTTAACAGATGATTAGGCTAATGACTTAGTGTGGCAGTGCCTGAGGTCAGCCTACTTGCAGGAACACGCCATCCCCCTGTAGTTTGGGTGTTACCATCCCGCTGCCGTGCAATGTTTTGACTATCATACACTGGAACATCCCTTGAAATGTTCACTGAAGGTGCCTCCTTAGTAAGCTTGTAGCCTCCGGGCTGCCTTCAGCTCCAGACAGAGATAATTTAGCAGTTTTAAACATGTTGTCAGAGCAGACAGCAGGCTTAATATTAAGGCATTTAGACTACATGCTCTCATGAGGGCAGACCAGCCATCACTGTGTGCCATCAGCTTGAGTACTCTGAGCCTCAGGCTGCTCTGGTGACTCTTCTTGGGATGGCCCAACACAGGCAAGGAAAAAGCTGTGACTCACCTCAGTCTCCACATCACTCTGGTCTGCAAAGGCAGGAGTGAAGCTCACGAGTACTGTTTATCAGAGGACAGCAGGTTCCTGGAAAACCACAGACAGGAAGGATCTAGGGGAATGGGAGGGGAGATGTCAGATGGCAGACGGGGTGCTGCCTCATTCCCCAGCAGCAGCAAGGTCATTGCTGTGCCCTGTGTCCCGAAGGGAACCAGTGCCTTCCACAGAGCATGAACAAGTATGGTTAGGGTTCAAGAATAAGGGTTATTTGTCTCAGGCTGCAAAACATGGCTCCCGGCAGAGGAGTGGGAAAGCCTGCATATTTCACTGGGGAGGGGTAGGAATTTGAACCTCCATGGGGACTTGGTATTTGGTAACAATAGGTCTCTCCCTCCAGAAGCAGAGAGATTCCATGGCTCAAAACTGCAGTGAAGCAATTCAGGGTGGGGAGAAATAAGGTGTAAAGGGTGTGAGGAGGAGAGTGGATCCATGGCGACTCTGAGTGTAGGTGGCTTCTCTGGCTGTGGGAGCCTCATCCAGGTGTCCTGTCTTGCCTGGCCCTGCAAGGCTGAAGTAAGAGCTGATGATGGCAGCACAGATCCCCACCCAGGATCTCTGATCCTTTGTTCCCACTTCTCCTCTTGGCTGCCCTTCACCCCTCACCAAAAAGCACCCACCTTCCCCTACCCTCCCCTATCTCCTCTCCTCCTGGCTGGGGCATTCACTGCTTTCTTTTCTCTCTTCTCCCTCCTCTCTGTCAGCCGGTGAGTAAGGCAACACTGGGGTGCCTGCTGGTCTCTAACCTCAGCATGAGCCTTGCTCATGGCGTGTCTGTGTGCCCAGCCCAGTGCTGGGGTGCCACTTGTGTGTGTCCACAGGGACCCTGGGGTCCATGTGTTTGTGTGTGTGTACTCACCCCTGCTCTAGCTGATGGGCAGCTGCTGCCTGGGTGGTGCAAGCTGGGCCAGCAGTGAGCTCTGCTTGTGCATTCAGACCCCGTGTGCGTGCCCACGTGTGCTGTGGTGTGTGCATGTGTCCCTCCAGCTCAGGGGGGGACCCTTAGGGCACTGCCGTCCACCTTGTCCTGATGGGACCTGCCCTCCAAGGCTGGGATGTGGCCACAGGATACCCCACCTTTGTCCAGCTTGTGTTTGCAAACAAACCTCCAAAATGGGGACAGTGAAGGGGAAATGCTTCTGGAGTTTGAAATTAATTGCAGGGGAAGAATCTCAGTGTGAGTAGCTGCTGAGTGCAGAAAGGTTTGTGCTGAGGGTCTTGTGTCTGTAAGACGTCCCAGAAGCTGTGGATGCAGGAGGGCCATGGGGTAGCTCATCCTATGCTGGGACACAAAGAGAAAAGGCAGCGTCACTTGAGAAAGCATCTCAGATAGTGCCTGGTGTGGGAGGGGGCTGGATCCCACCTTCCTTCTCAGGGAGCGTTCCCCAAACAGACCTGTGAAGTCCCCCTTTTCCAGGTGCTCACACGCTCTCCTTCCCCCCAGATCCTGCAGAAGCCAACCCACGAGCTGAAGCAGCAGCTGGCAGGCTACTCCAAGCGTGTGGCCAGCTCTGTCACCGAGCTCATCCAGGCAGCTGAGGCCATGAAAGGTAAGGAAAGATCTGCTCAGAGGGGCAGGACCAAGGGCTGAGATTAGGGTGGAGGGCTCAGCAGCTGCTGGAGGAGGTAGGAAAAGTCAGAAATGAGGCTGCATGCAGGTGTAACCTGCCTGGCTTCCCGGTGTTCCTAGGGACGGAGTGGGTTGACCCAGAAGACCCCACTGTCATCGCGGAGAATGAGCTGCTGGGGGCAGCAGCTGCCATTGAGGCTGCAGCCAAGAAGCTGGAGCAGCTGAAACCAAGAGCCAAGCCCAAGGTAGCAGTTCTGAGCCTTGTCTGACCTTCATGCTCAGCTTGGGCTGGGCTGGGGCTCTCCTGCCAGGTTTGAAGCCCCATCTGACAGCTGATCCTTCTTCCTCTACCTCCCACATCCCTAGCTGGACTTTCCTCAGGTAGCCCATGCCCTGCTGCACCCCACAGCCCTTAATCCATCTTTATATGCTTCCCCTCAGCCCTCTGCAGCCATCCTCCTGTTCTGCTCTATCTGTCCCAGCACTTCTGCTTGCGACTCACACTCTGCTTTTGCCCACAGCAAGCAGACGAGAGCCTGAACTTTGAGGAGCAGATCCTGGAAGCTGCCAAATCGATTGCTGCAGCCACAAGTGCCCTGGTGAAGGCAGCTTCAGCAGCCCAGCGGGAATTAGTGGCCCAAGGAAAAGTAAGGACATAAGAGGGGAAGAAGAAAATATAGAGAAGGGTTCTCCCTTCTGGGGCTGCTTGTAACCGTCATGTCCATGACAAGAGGAGTGCAGGGTGGTGACCCTTACTCCTCCCCTCCCTCTTTACAGGTGGGCGCCATCCCAGCCAACGCAGTGGATGATGGACAATGGTCCCAGGGTCTAATTTCAGCTGTGAGTATCAAGGTCATGCTGAGGGGTTGAGGGGGAAACTTTCCTCTTGACTCCTGCTGCAAACATGAGGATGCCCTGCCCTTTTACTTCTCCGCAGTGGAAGAAGCAGCCATGCTTCTTCCTCCCTCTCCCACATGCTGTAGAAGCTGGTTCTTTCCATCCCTGCTCAACTTCCTTGGAGTCGATCAGGACTCCTGTGCCTGCCCTGACAGCCTCTCTTGCCACAGGCACGCATGGTGGCTGCTGCCACCAACAACCTGTGCGAGGCCGCCAACGCCGCGGTGCAGGGCCATGCCAGTGAGGAGAAGCTCATCTCCTCTGCCAAGCAGGTGGCTGCTTCCACAGCCCAGCTCCTGGTGGCCTGCAAGGTGAAGGCTGACCATGACTCAGAGGCCATGAAGCGGCTCCAGGTGAGTCCTAGGCTGCCTCTTCATCCCCTGTTGTTTGAGGGGTGGCTGGGAGTGGGGTGAGGGCATGTGGGTACTCTCCAGGGCTCATGCTCCCTGCCTGTTTGCCATTAGTGGGAGTTAGATTGGAACACAGGCTCCAGGTTGTTTGGGTTTCACTGCTAGCTGTGTGCCAGGCTTGTGAGTGATGCTGGCTGCTCAGCCTGGCAGCATTCAGTAACAATGAACTGGCACAGGAATCCTCACGGGCATGCAAGAGGTTAATGTGTGGGGGGTACGTTCTGTAGCACCATTAATCCTCAGAGGCCGTGGCATGCAAGAGGTTAATGCCCGTGTTGGGGGATTAACATGGGGTCTCAGCAGTGGGGCCAAAGGCTGGAGAGAATCAGCAGGGCTGCTTCCCAGTCCCTGCCTGGCTGCACAGAGAGGAACCAGAGCCTGGCTGGGAGCAGGAGCGCCTGAAATGGTCATGAGCGGGTGACAAGGCAGCGAGCCATGTAAAGGAATCCTTGCCTGCAGCTCCCAGCACTCCTGGCTTCTGGTCCTGCCTGCTGCCCAGCCTGGAGCAGGAGTTCCTTCACACCCTGAGCAGCAGTCATACCCTGGGGCTGTGACTCATGCTGACTCTCTGCTCCTCCCTGCTGCAGGCCGCTGGAAATGCCGTGAAGAGGGCATCAGACAATCTGGTGAAGGCAGCGCAGAAGGCAGCTGCCTTCCAGGACCATGATGAAACGGTGGTGGTGAAGGAGAAGATGGTCGGAGGAATTGCACAGGTGAGGAGTGAGGCTGCTCCAGCAGGGCTGGAGCGGCTCTAGGTGCCACCACAACCTGTGTGTGCCAGCCTCAAAAGCATGTCCTGACACCCACCAGCACAGGTCATGCTTTTGAGAGAGCCTCACAAAAATGCTGTGACCCATCCCACTGATCACCAGTTAATCAATGAGGCCTCACCTTTCCTCCCACCCAAGTAGCAGTGGGTGATGGTATATTGCTCCTAGGAGTGTAAAGCACTGGCTTCTCCTTGGTGCAGAGCCCATGGTATCCGTGTCTGTGACACATGGAAAAAGCAGAGCAGTGTGGGTAGAGGGTGAGATCTACCTAGTGAGGGGTGCCACAGTGCCAGTGCTGGCTCCATGCAGCTGAGACCCTCTACACAGCACAGGGCTGAGCCTGGAAGCTGTGCTGTTCTGCTTGTGTCCAGAGTACCATGCTCCCACCACAGGGACAAACAGCCCTCATGCCCAGTGGAACAGTGGCTGTGATGGGAGGGACCAGCAGCCAGAGAACCAAGCTCTGGGGTTGACATTGCCAAGCAGGGGCTCTGGCCGTCCCTGTGGGAAGCAGCTGTGACCCTGGGGCTCTCTCCTGGCAGATCATCGCCGCCCAGGAGGAGATGCTGCGCAAGGAGCGGGAGCTGGAGGAGGCACGGAAGAAGCTGGCGATGATCCGGCAGCAGCAGTACAAGTTCCTGCCCTCGGAGCTGCGGGACGAGGAGCAGAACTGAGCTGCACACCCTCCGCTCACCCACAGACTGCTGCCTGCCCGCCTGCCCACCTGCCTGCTCCTATTTAAGATGACCCGCCACAAGCGAGGGCTGTCTGGGCTAGACCAGAGCTCTGCCCGCACCCAGAGCAACGGGACTAACTCAGCTGCCCCTCCAAGCCGGTGCCGCACCAGCAGCTCCGCTTTGCTGCCCAGCCCACCTTCCCATGCACAGCCAAGGCACAATCAGAGCGCTCGGAGGGACTCGGTTGGGGTGGGAGCCGGGGCTGCACTGGCTCAGGGCTCACCCGCCAGCCCCGGGGTGCGGGCCCACAGAGCTCTCCACTGCAAGGGGATATTTACTTGTGCCTTCTTCCTTCCCTCTCGTGCCCCTTTTTCCTCTTTCCTCCACGCGGGATGGGGACAGGCGGGTGGTTTGCCCTCTCCTGTGCTGTGGTGTGCAGGGAGAGCTGCCTCTCGCTGAGCTCTCGCGTGAAGCTGCCTTTCACCTCCAATGCCTTACTGCTGGCTGCATCTTCCTCTACAGCTGCCCTGGAATGCACTGAGTCCACCCCATGAGTATCTTCTTCAGCCCAGGCCCCTCTGGGGTGCAGCAGGGCTGGAAGCCACAGTGCCTCCGCTCAGGATGGGGGATGATGTGATGAGTTCACCCCCAGAGCTGTTTTTTGCCTTCCTGCAGGGCTTCCCCCCAACTGCGGCCCCAGCCAGCGCTGCTTTCCTCCTTCTTCCCAAGTGCCTGCATTGTTTTCCAAGATCTGCAGTATTTTTGTAACTTTTCCATTTCTCTAGTATTGAGCCTGCAGCTTTCAAGGTTCATTTATTTCCCTGCCAGCTCATGCCCTGCCCACTAACACCCAGCTCTCGCCGGGGTTCTATAGCCCAGCATCCCACCTCTCCTCGGCTCTGGGACCCCCGTCCCTTCCCCTTTGCACTCGCTGAGGCTTCTCTCACCATTTTGATACTTTTAAGCATCCCATATTAAAGATTGAAGGAAACCAGCTTCCCCTCAAGCCTCCGGGGTGGGGTGGGGGATGCCAATGTCTCCTCAGAAAGACTCATTCATCAATAAAATCTGGTTTTCCTGCTTTCTTGCCAACTGGGTATCAACGGGCCTCTCCAAGAGACGGGGAGGGCAGGGGAGCCTGGGCGCCTTCCCTCCCGGCAAAGGGAGGGGGGAGTGTACCACGGGTGCTTATACAGCATGGAAAATATTTGAGGCACGTCCAGCCCCAGGCACCCGGCAGGCCGGACCCCCGCTGCCAGCCATGTGCCGGCCTCGCAGGTGCTGCCGGGGGGCCACAGTGCAGGAGGGGACCTTGGGGATTTTGTTTCTGGGGGATTTGGGCTTCAGGGAAGGCGGAGGGAGGGAGTATTTGTGTATGGAGCTGAGCTCCTGGTCCCAGTCCTGCTACCAGCCTGGGTAGGTGCAATAGGGGTGCAGGTGGGGGACCACCCACCCCATAGTCACTGGTGGCCCATCAGTGGGGAAGCAGCAGCCTGGTGTGGGTCTGGGAATGTGGCCGGAGCCCTCTCGGCTGCCGGCATTGATCTCACGCCTCGAAATAGCCCCCCAGAGCCAACCTGTGCGGGCAGCAGCTGCCCCAGAGTGTCCCCACCTGTTCCCACCCTGTCACTCAGCAGGGATTTTCGGGGCCTAAGCAGTGGCAGAGCAGGCAGGGGTGATGCAGGGTGCAACAGGAGATTGCGGGGTGCAACAGGCACAGGCAGGTTGGCTCGTGTCCTTTGCCTCTGGGGCTGTTCCTGGTAGTGTGAGCTACAAACATCAGTGGTGAGGGCAGCATCCTGAGGTATCCCAGACAGCAACCCCTGTCCCCTTGTGGTCACGTCCCTGGGGGTGTGGAGGGGCTGTTTCTCCTAAGACACTCACCCCTGGCCAGGCTCCAGGGTGGATTTGTGGCTCTCGAAGGCATCCCAGTCCTCCCAGCTGTCCCCTGACAATCTGCGCTGGCCTGACCCGGCACCAGGCTCTCACCCAGGTACCGGCTTGGACATGGGGCCCTTTGGAGTGCCCAGCAAGGACAGTGAGCAGGCACAGCGTGGCCTTATCCTGGCATCCTGGGGACAAGGGAGCTCCAGCAACCCCTGCACAGGGCTGCCAGCATATCCACTGCTGTGTCCTATAGCTTGGGTACAAGCAAGAGGTGGTGACACAAACACCAGGGGAGGGACATTGATCACACACTGATCAAAGGGCTAGTTTGGCAGGCAGGTTCAGGAAAGCACATACACAGGTTTGGAGCTGGGATGACACAGTCATAAGGTGTCAGGCCTCGGCAGGGATTCAAATTCAGCTAAGTTGGAGGTTAGTGGGCAAACCATGTCCCAACTTCCTGGGGAGCCCTGGGATGGGGCAATAAACTGCAGCACAGATTTCAACTTGAGAGGTCCCACAGATGTCAAGACAAACCTTTTCTTGGGAGTAAGGTCTGGCCCTAGAGTGAAACACGGAGGGGATTGCCATCCTTGGAGACCTTAGCCCAGGACAAGCCTGGGCATGGGGCAGAAATGGGAGGAATGTGCACCCACACGTCTCTGCACCCCCTGGTCTCACAGGTTACCACAGAGGACAGGCTTAGGGGCAGAGTCATGGACCTTGGCTCCCAGATGATTCCAGCTGTGTCCATCAGACATGGCTGTGACGCTTGGAGCAAAGGGGAGGGGGCAGAGAGGGATAACAGCATCCTTTGGGGGCACATCTGAGGGCTGGCCTGGCTCCAGGGCTATTTCCTTGCTGCCTGCACCATGCCCATCATCATCTTCACCCCATACACTGAGCACATGAAGTTGCTCAAGCCCATGAAGTTGCTCCAGGCTGAAACAACTCGCAGAAAAACAATTATTCTCTCCCAGGAATGATGGGAGATGAATCTTCCCCCTCCCCTCAGAAGTCACACGCTGGCAGTTACAGACTCTCCTTGTCCAAATATGTGCCTAACTCATCAGGACTAATAGCTGCTCTCCAGAGTCCAGCAGTGGCTTTTCTGCTTTCCCCATGGAATCAGCAGCCCCTTGGTCCTCAACTGCTCCCACCCCTCCTATGCCCCCCACCCTCTGGGCCTGAGGGCTCCTAAAAGACACTTTCTCCAGCTGTCAAAAACTTTCTGTTTCTCTCTTCTTGGAACACTGGCGCTGAGAAGCTGCGTCAAGCAAGGGATGGCTGCAGCCCAGGGGCAGTGGGCTGGGGTTCCTGTGCACCCCTCCTGTCCCCATCCCAATCCCAGCCTTCCACACGTGCCACACGGCTCCCATGGCCCCTCCGCCAGCTCCTTCCAGCCCCCCCGGCCCACAGCCCACCCTGCAGCTGGGAATGTGCCAGAAGCATTTACGATCGTTATTAAAGTACAGGTTATTTTTGGAGGAGCTGGGATTTGAAGGGTTTGCATTTTTTTGCCTGTGGAATACAGTTTATTTAGAGCAGAAAGATGAAGAGGGGCAGTGAGCTGCCTGTACGCCCTGTGTCACCCTAAAACGCCACTCTATGGGCTGTGCATGTGCCAGGTGGCCCTGTAGGTGCCAGGGACAGTGGCACCAAGGTGCAAGACAGAAAGAAGGTGGGTGCCAAGAAGCCTGCACAGAGCTCTGGCCCTCCTGCCCCACCAGCAGCTGGATGGGAGTATCAGGAGCTCTGGTCACTTCTCTCCTGGGGGATTTTCCCCATGTGGGCAATGCCAGCTGAACATGCCCCTCAGTGCAATCACAGCCTGAGTGTCTCCCCTACATTTCAGTGCTAGCCCACTGGTGTTCCCAAGTGTCATGCCAGCCCTTGAGGTGTCCCCAAGCCAGTGCCAGCAAGCAGGGCCCCTCGGGCCCCAGGGTACTGTGACAGGGCATGTGGTGTGCCCAGGGCACTGAGCATGAGGACAGCTCTTACTGGAGCCAGTGCCACCAGGGTACCTGGGATCAGTGCCACACGATGTCCCTTGCCCGCTGCCACAGGGGAACCCCTAAAACAGTGCTAGTGGGTGTCCCTCATCCAGTGCCACTGGGGTACCACAGAGCGTTGCCCCGGGGTGTCCATCACCCAGTGCCACCAGGGTACCCATTGCAGTGTCCCAGGGCGTCTCTTGCCCAGTACCACCGGACTGTCCCCAGCTCAGTGACCCGGGGTGTCCCTCGCCCTGTGTCCCGGAGGGTGCCGGGCG
>JAHLSL010013733.1:12949813-12963177 GCA_025920805.1 Petroica traversi | reverse complement strand
GGAGCCCTACTTGACTCCGATCTAGATCGGAGTCAAGTAGGGCTCCCCAGGGTTTCCCGGCTGGCCGGGCGCTGCGAGCGAGCGGCGGCCAGCCCTGCCGTGGGATCGGGTGCCTCCTGGGAAAGGATCTCTTCCCTCGGAGGCCGGCGTGCACAGCGCAGAATCCCACGCCCAGGCTCTTGTCTGGCTTCCAGCGGACTCTGCCGTTCGGGCCGCAGAGCTGTAGCTCCAGCCTCTGTCCCTTCGTGGGGACAAGCCACCCCTTCAGATTGCCTCAGGCCAAAATTTCCATTTTGGCAGAGGGATGGCATCCCCAAGCTGCAGCTTTTTCCTGGTTTGTCTTTTTAGTTGTTGGAGCTTTCTGTTTTCTTCCTTTCTTTCTGTTTCCTATGCCCACTCATTCAACATTCTCACCATATCAGGAGCGGCAGAGCTGGGTGCGGTACCCGGGTTGTTGTCACTCGGGCTGTGTGCGGAGGAAATGGCCCCTTCCTGCAGCCTCAGATCGGGTTCTCCGGTCACTGGGAGCTGCCGGGAGAGCTCATGTTCCCAAGTGTCCATCCGGGCAGCTCTGACCCACTTTGGGGGTGATTCCCTGGGAAAAAAAAATCAACCGACGCAGTGAGGCTGATGCTGCAGGCAGAGCGATGCCCTGTGGGCTCTAACTCCGGTTCCCCATTGGGTGGTGTGGCAAGGGACAAGGTCTCCGAGAGTCTGTGGGAAGGGTGATCATGGGGCGGAGGCGGCTGTGGGGCAGCCGTGGGGCTTTGAGCCGTCTCAAAGAGGTGCTGGCTGTGCCTGTCCCCACCCTGCCAGCTCCTCACAGGGAATTGCAAGTGCTCAGTGGGGCCATGCAGGGTGACAGCCCTTCCTGCTCCCATAGTGCCTGTGCTTGGCTAATATTCCCTGGGGCATTCCCAGTGCGGGAGCATGAGGCTGGATGTGTCCAGGCACTGCAGCCCGACAGTCCTGCTGCAGCCTGTGAATAAGCAGGAGACAGACCTCCTGGTTTGGAGCAAGGAGCTGCTCCCCACGGTGAGGTCTTACTGCTACCCATCCCTTGATACTTGGGAGTTTGTCCTCCTCACACCCTGCTAGTGGGAAGCAGGGCTGGGAGCTGCTGAGGCAGCATTTCCTGACTGTGGCGATGGAGCAGGAGGCCTTTACCAAATGGAAAGAGTGCAAGGCCAGGCGTCAACAGGCTGGCGGAGGGCCAGGGCCACTGCTCCTGGCCAGCCCCAGCTCCCAGCCCTGTGTGTGGGGAGCCTGGGAAAGGGAGGGCTCTGGTCCTGCCAGCTTCATCCTGGCCAGGCGCCAGCCTGCTGAGGGCGACTCGCTCCACTGCCCCCGGCGCTGTGCTGTACATCAGCTGGGGGGGCTCCGTGCTTGGCTTCAGGCTGCCCTGTTGCACAGGGCCCTGGGGGTTCCTGCAGGAGAAGCTCCCGGCTCACTCCACCGCCTCTGTAAACAGGAAATCCACAAGCAGCTCCGATCTCCTTTTCGGGAGCGAAGCCGCACAGGGCATTCCTCCCCCTTTACTCACTGCTCTGCAAACCCCAAATACCATCCCTGTGACGGCATGGCTGCTATGGCCACCCTGCCCCAGTGAACGTGCCCTGTCCCCCTCCAGGGCGGGAGCTGGAGGTGTGAGGACATGGTGGGGCTGCACATGCCAGGCTGGGGCTGGAAGGCTGGGAGAAACCAGCATCAAACAGCCACTGGGGATGGAGATAACCCGATAGAGAGGGGAGGGAATGCATGGTCAGCCATGCCATTCCAGTGAACATGGGCTTGTTGCACAGTGCCAAGGGGCGTTCTGGGTGGTAAATGGGAGTAACCATTGAAAATGCTTTTTTCAGTATGTGTATGTGACATGGGGTGACTGAGGGCTTTCTGTTCCTCCAGGCTGAGGCTGAAGTGGCTTCCCTCAACCGCCGTATCCAGCTGGTAGAGGAGGAGCTGGACCGTGCCCAGGAGCGCCTGGCCACTGCTCTGCAGAAGCTGGAGGAAGCTGAGAAGGCGGCTGATGAGAGCGAGAGGTGGGATGGAAAGGGACAATGGGAGGGGTCACCACTGATTGCAGAGACTCTCCTTAGTTTTGCAGTGGGGTCCCTCTGAGGTGACTTTATTGGGGTTTCTGTTGGATTTCCTGCAGACTTCAAAGGAAATCCAACAGATTTCCTTTGAAGCAACAGAGCAAAGCCACAATGCAGAGAAGTCCCCCAGATACAGACACTCTTATCCAGAGTGCACATAAAATCCAGAAAAATCTTTATCTGGTATTTATAATAGCACTAGACTATTATACACAAGGCCAGAGGAAGATATGAGCACATTTTATTCCCCAGAGCAGCTTTCTATGCTCAAAGACACAACAACAGCTCATGAGAGGACCTCTGTGCTAGTAATTAAGGTCAGATTTGAGGACAAGACGGCCTCACTCAAAAAGAGTTCTACAGGGTGTATGTTGCCCCATCTTCGTGGCAAGCAGGTTTCCCAGACTGGAGCTGTGCAGGCAGGGACACTCAGGTTGTATGGGAGTGCCCAGACATGTCACAGCATTCCTGGAAGTTACATGAGCTCTTCCCTCAATTGGCAAAGATCAGTTTGAGCAAGAGCATCTGAGTGAGAGGAGAAGGATCTGCAGGAGTCCCTTTTAAGGGGGTTTGCAGTGTTTTGGTAATCCCCTGTGTGTGACTATCACCCCGAAATGAGAAAGGTTTTGCAGCAGGATGTTTTCCAGTATTTCCTAAGGGCTGCCAGCCTGTCAGGCTGCTTTTGTGGAGGTCGTGGCTGGCTCATCCTGGGCTGCACACCTTTTCTACCCCAAAACATGGGTTCAGGACCTGTATGCTAGAGGGGTACCATAGCCATACCTCACTCTGGAACATAGCCCTGGGGTCAGCTCCACTGTAATTCGGCACAGGAGCATTTTTGGTGTACTGGTGGTGTGACCTTTCTGTGTGCCATCCTCCCTGAGCAATGTCCCGAGTCTCTGAAGCTGGAGAATGGTGTGGTTAGGGTACAGGATGTGCAGATGGGCAGGCGGCATGTGCAGATAACACCTTGACCCACAGCAGTAACATCTTCTGGCATGGTCTTTCTTCAGAGGCATGAAGGTCATCGAAAACAGGGCCATGAAGGATGAGGAGAAGATGGAACTCCAGGAAATGCAGCTGAAGGAGGCGAAGCACATAGCAGAGGAGGCTGACCGCAAATATGAGGAGGTGTGTACCCCATTCCCCAGTCCTGACACTCTGGCAGCATCCCAGAGCCATCTCCTCATAGCCCTGTGCCCCCAGCTGGGGCAAGCACAGGGCCAACATGGGTCTCTTGCTGGCATCAACAGGTTGCCCGCAAGCTGGTCGTCCTTGAGGGAGAGCTGGAGCGCTCAGAGGAGAGGGCAGAGGTGGCGGAGAGGTGAGCAGGGCTCCTGGTGGGCAGAGTGCAGGGGTCCCACCCAGCCCTTGCCCCAAATCCTTGGCAGACAGGGGAATGGGGATGTCTGTTCCTGGAAACAGCAGGGTCCGTCATTGGGGTGGTCCTTGGGATTGCAGGCTGGGGGTATGGGGATGCCAACCCACTAGCATCACATCTTTGACCCTGTTCTCTGCTGTCCCCCTCCCGGGGTGCCCCTCTTCCACCCCAGCCGAGTGAGACAGTTGGAAGAAGAGCTGCGGACCATGGACCAGTCTCTCAAATCCCTCATTGCCTCAGAGGAAGAGGTACTGGGGCAGGGGTGTGGGGCAATGTGCAGCAGCCCCCTCTCTCTGTCGCTGTCTCTAGAACCATGCGAGCCACCTCTCTCCTTTCTGCACCACTGCCTCCATCACCGGCCTCCCCTTGCCTCCCTCTCCAGCGGGTGCAGGCTGGGCACGCTCCTCCATCCCTCCATCCCTGCTTCCCTTGGCGGGGCCAGCGAGAGCTTGGCTGGTGGTGATGCACGAGGTATCCGTGCAAGGAAGCACAAAGAACGGATGAACAGATGCGTCCCGGCAGCTCCCGCTCGCAGCAGCTCTGCTCCTGGTCCACCTGCACTGAGTTTTCTCCTCTCTCAACTTGTTTTCTCTCTTTCTTTCCTGCTTCCCCGTGCCTGTTCTTTCCGCTCCTGCCTCTCTCCTACCTTCTGGCCCCACTCCCCCCCTCCTGCCGGCCCTGCTTGGGATGTAGTAAATGTGGTGACCTAGAGGAGGAGCTGAAAATTGTCACCAACAACTTGAAGTCCCTGGAGGCCCAGGCTGACAAGGTAGGACCCAGTGAGGCTGCTGGGGTTGGGAAGAGTGTGTGGGGTCTGGGAGTGCTGCGGTCTCTTGCTGGGGTGAAGGACAGCCAGAGGTATGCCTTGCGACTCACAGGTGCTTGTCTCTGTCTCTGCAGTATTCCACCAAGGAGGATAAGTATGAGGAGGAGATCAAGCTTCTAGGGGAAAAACTGAAGGAGGTAAGGCGTGTAGGGCCACCACTGAATCAGCTCAGGCATGGGCTTGCCATCCCGAATAGGTTTTGACCCCATTAGCCTATGTGCTCTCACAGTTTCCTAAATTGCAGCCCTGCATCATAGCATGTACCTAGGTCTGGGATGAACTTCACTAATCTGTTGTGATTTAGGGTGTGAGGCTCCATGGAGCCCTAGTCACTTCTTGTGCCTTGCCTTTCCCACGGGAGGGCTTCTGGAGAAGGGTACCAGAGATGCAAATGGGGCAGATCTGGAGTGCAGTGCAGCCTGCACCACCTGTTGTTTCCTGCTGCTCAACCTTTCCCCACTGTGTTTCCTGCAGGCTGAGACCCGGGCTGAGTTTGCAGAGAGGTCTGTGGCGAAGCTGGAGAAAACCATTGATGACCTAGAAGGTAAAATGTCCCCATCAGCCCCACATCCCTCTTTCTTGGGGTGGCACTGGACACAGCACACCCCTGATGGGGCTGGACAGTGCTTGGCCAGAGGGAGGGGATGGGCAGGAGTTCTGGGAGTGGGGAGGCCGAATGCTGCAGTGTCTGGTGCAGGAGCATAGAGCTCCTGGGGTCTGGGCTCTGCCCTTGGGTGGGGAATAGGGTCACATCTATGCTGCCTGTGCCCGCACACCCCTGCTGCCCTCAGCCCACTGCTCACAGCCACTCTCTCTCTCCACTTTGTGCCCTCCACTCTATTCCACCATCTGCTCCCTGCCTGCCCCCACCTGCAGATGAAGTGTATGCGCAGAAGATGAAGTACAAAGCCATCAGCGAGGAGCTGGACAATGCACTTAACGACATCACCTCCCTCTGAGCCCCACGCTGGGCACCAGCACTGCACCCGCTCCCTGCCTGTCTCTCCCTTCCCCAGCTCGGCTGTTTGCCTGCCTGGCCATCCCACCTCTCTCCCTTACCCTCTCTGTCCTCCTCTGTCCTACCTAGCCTGTGCCTGTCCATCAGCTCCTTTGGGACAGGAGCTGACCTGGGGTGTTCCCGCTGTACCCCTCTTTGGGGAGACAAGATGTAGGTGCTTAGAGCTGTTTGTTCAGGGCCAGAGAGCAGCCCCACATACTGACTGGACAGTGTAGTTGTAGGCCCATGCCACAGCATTGCCCTGGGGATCAGGACTGTGCCCAGAAGCCCTTTGTTCCAGCAGCTCCCTCCTTGGCTCCCCAGCAGCAGAAGCACTGGGGACCCTGCAGCTCCGGGGCTGGGGGGCCATTTCCTCCCCCCATATACTTCCAGCAAAGTTCCCCGGGTGCTGCTTGCTGGCCCCAGCATGGGGATGACCTGCATTGGGGAAGCGGCACCTCCACTGCCAAAGCTCAGGCCTGGGGGATAGAGGGTTGGATCCAACTGTGCAGACACCTTGTTCCCCGGCAGGCAGGCGACCCCACTCCTCCCTCACCCTTCTGTCCTTTGCACATTGCTCTTCAGTTTGCATCTCATGACTTTTCTTTTGTGTTCTGTCCCTCTGGGTTAATGAGTTGATATCAATAAAATTTTAACATTGGTTTCTCCTTTGTTTTCTTCATGCCACTCTATCCCTCATCTCCTGCCTGTCTCATGTGGGTTCTGTCAGCAGTGTGGTAGGAAGAGGTTGTGGGCAGCTCGCAACCACAGGCCCCTGGGTCTGACCATGATTGAGACCCCAGAGGCTCCTGTGCTGCCAGGCTGAGCGGGACAGGGCCATTGTGCTGACCCCAGCCACCCTCTGACTCTTGTACACAGCTTTCCTCATCTCATGCCATCTTCTGCCTGAGTCTTTTGGCAGGGTTAGACCTGGTCCTGTCCATTCCCTGTCTCTGCTCCCAGACATTGCCTACAAACAGCAATCTCAGCCCTGTCATGGCTCCTGCATCACCTTCCCTCGGTGAAGGGGCTGGTGCTACCCTTCACCAGTGATCTCTTGTGATTCCTGTATTGGTCCTGATCCCCCTCCTACTTCCTCACCACCCTACCATGCCCCAGAACCCAGTTTCCAAACTGATGGACCTACAGCCTTATCCCTGCACCAAGACTGGCTGCCTCCTGCCAGTCCAGCTGTATCCCACCACTGGCTGGGTGGCCTGTGGTGTTTCCAGCGAAGGCTTTCAGAAATGCTGTCTCTTTTCACTAACTCACTTTTTTCTCTCTCTTTCCTGTGCTGCGTTGATGTCTCCAATTTCTCTAGAGCGCTCTCAGCAGGAGGCCGAGAAAAACCGTGTTCTCACTAACGAGCTGCGGGTCATCCTTACTGAACTTAACAACTGAGCTGCCCAGAGCTCCTGGCCCCGGCCCAGCCTCCCTGCCCCAGTTTGGCCAGGCTGGCTCAGGGCTGGGAACCCCTCCCTGCTGGGGTGAGGCAGGGTGTGGAGCCTTGCCTTATCCTCATAGGGGTAACTACCCTGCTTGGGCAGGACAGGGAGCCCCTCTGGAGCTGATCAGTTTTTTGTGGGAGATACGAGGGGTTTTGTGATGTCCTGGGATGCCCACGTAGTGATGGCTGTCCTCTGGCATAATCCTGGCTCTGCTGGGGAGGGATGCAGTGGTTTGTATTGCTGCCTTCCTCCCCTTGCCCCTGGAGTCATTGGGCAGCCTCTTCCTCCTCACTCTAGTCACCCCAAAATGTGTAGGGAGGATCCCCTCAGAAAGAGGTCCTTGGAGAGTGCTGGGAAGGCTGGGATAGGAGCTGGGGATCCAGCAGCACCCACTGCCCCAAACTTGGGAAGAGGCTAGCAGGGCACACTGGGAGATGGGGCTGGGTGGACAGCAATCTTGTTCCATCCCCATCTCTGGGGGAAGTAGGATGCCATTTGGAAGTGAGCACCAGAGGGAGGCTGCCTTGGCAGCACGCTGCCTGGCAGAGCTTATCCTTGTAACCTTGGTTAGCTCTGCTCCTTATCTCTCTGTTCTCCTCTGCCCACGCTCTTGGGCTGTTAATGCGCTGTTTTCTCACTCCTTTTCTTCATGGAGCACTTCTGGGTCATGCAGCAGGCATTGGTTCTCCGCTTCTGCTGGCCAAGGGTTTGTGCACGTGCCCACAGCTGGCCAGTGGCAATGCCCCAGTGTCTGGCCAAATAATGGTACTCGCCAGCGGCACCTGTGCTGCGGAGTGCTCAGCCATGGGCAGTGGGGGACCCTAGGAAGATTGAAATGCTGAAGAGTGGTTACTGCCTGCCCCAGTGACCAGCCTGACTGGCCTGGCTTCCCTGGCAGATCCCAGAGTGGCTGGTCTCACCCGTGCCACATATGGGGCTACTTGTGTGGACTATGCTCCACAGGGGATGCCCCGTTCGACTGGAGGCCATTGCTGTACTGAAATGTCCATCTGTGTGTGTGTGTGTCTGTGCGTGGTGTGGTGTGTGTGGGTCCTGCTGCACCTGGGAACATTTGGGCTGTGTCTGTGTGTGTGGCTGGGTGTCCCTTGTATTCACAGAGAGCCTGGCCAGTGCCAAAGAGGAGAACGTGGGGATACACCAGGTCCTGGACCAGACCTTACTGGAGCTGAACAACCTCTGAGCTGCCCTCGCGAGTCCTTATCCCTTTTCCCTACCCAACACATGCACCCCACTGGCATGCTCAGGATGCCGTCATCAGCTGAACTGCATCTTGGCCAAATCCACACCTCCATTGAGAAGGGAAGCTCAGCAGCCTTGCACTGTTGCTCAAGGGGATCTTGTTTGTGCACAGCCTAAATGGCTCTGTCCTGTCTTTATGTCCAAATATTAAAGCAGTTTGACAAGATGGATGGCTGTGTTTGGTGCTTTGGGTGGGTACAGGCACTGGGAGAAGAGGGGTGGGTCTACCTCCCCAGTTCATGCAAGGAGGGTCTGCAGGATCTCCGTGGCTGTGGTGGGCTCAGAACGATAGCCATGTGGTTTGGACTGTCTTCCCTCATCTCCATCACTTCCTTGGAATGCAGAGGAAACTTCCAGGTCTCAAGCTCAGTCCAAACTCACCATCATCTTCAAGTACACAGCAATAAACCGTGCCACTGGTGTGGCCCCCTCCACAATCTGCATGCTACTGGCTTGGCAGCTGGGAAAGCCACAAGGTCCTTGACGTCTCCATGGAGGGTTCATGTTTATGACAATAAGGAGACACACAGGCACGTGATCATGCATGCACACATTATTAGTTGTCAGGGTCTTCTCCAGTTCTGGGATTAGCTGCTCTCCCTTTTTACTGGTTGCAATTTATATTGCCAGTGGCTGAATGCCTGCCTGAGGGACAGCTGTATAAGCTGGCAAACGTTAATGCAGAAGACAAAGTGTTCAGGAAGTTTCTTCCTGGCTTTTTTCTCCAACACAAATTGAAGAGCAGCCGGATGTGTCTCATTGCTGTTACCAAAATGGGCTGGATTTCCTGGGGATGCCCAAAACCATTATCTAGTCCTGCCCTTTGCTTCGGGCCCCTCCATGAAATGCACCAAGCCCTGTTGTCCCACACTACCCAGCGGATATCCCTCTAAAAGCACATCCACATACTGCCAGGAAACACAATTCATGCTGACCCCTTGTCGAGCCAGACCCAGCAAGAGACCGGCAGGGATAGCTTTGTTATCTGCTTTCCTTTATTTGCTGTGCCTCTCAGGTCAGGAAAGGAGGGTGTTGAGATTGCATCTCTTTCCTGCCCAGGTGCTGCTGGCATCCTGCCCTCTCCGTGGCCCAGCAATTCTGATTTGTGGTTCTAAGGACTTCTACAACAGGGGTCACAGCTCCCCGTGCATGCAGTGCTCATTTTCAGTTCATGCTCCCAAGGTTGCTTAGGGAGCTGTGAGCTGCAGCCTCCCACCCCAGGCCTGGAGGAGTCGGAGGGGAGGACAGTACACGGTGTCTTGGACTGCTGAGCGGTCCCTGCGCAGGAGCTGGAGCTCCTCCTTGGGCCCGCCTTCCTTTTCTGCAGTGCATCAGCTGAGCCATTCTGTTGTTCAGTCAAAGCACCTTCCAGGCTGGGGGTTGTCTGGTTTTGAAAAGAACCTGTGTGTAAAAGCACTTCTTCCTTGGAAGCCTGCACCCTGCACTGCAAACAAGCCTGCCCTGTGCCCCGGTCAGGGTGCGTCCCAGTGCCCAGCCTCTGGGTGCCCTTCGCCTTCCTGCTGGGACAAAGAGCCCTTTCACACCCACTCTTTTTTCCCCATTAGCTGCTGCTGCCTCCTGGTTTGGATCAGTCCACTTGACTTAACTGTTTACACCTCCCTGCAAGGGACTTTTTATTCCTTTGAACAGTGTGTGATTAGGCAGTGAGATATTAATTGCTATTCCCAGATGATGCTCAGCCTGAGAAAGACATGAGCTATGTAATGGCTCAGTAAAGCTTTGCATTTTCTTCATTTTTCCACCTATCTCCTTTCCCCTGCAGCCCCAAAGAGAAACAGGCAGGCCAGGGAAAGCTCTGGGAGTGTGGGGCACAGTGGAACTGCTGGCATGGGAGCATGTCTCCCCACAGGTGTCACAGACCCATGCTGTGGACTGAAGTGCTGTGCCCTCACCCTTCCTCTCTCTCCACCTCTCCCATGGAATTTCAACCTTTGGATTTGTTTATTTTGGCCTGGCAGACTGAAGATCTCCCCAAAGAGCTTTCAGCCCTGCCGTGGGTTGACACTCCATTGATAAACCAGCATATTAACCTTCACAGCCTCTCACCTCTGCTCTCTGTTCCAGTTCTCTCATTCTCCAGTGCCTCATTTCATCTCTGAATCCTTCCTGTTCAATGCCCTTGAACTACATGCTGGAGTGGGAGGACCACACAAAGAGCCTCTGAGATATTTTGATGAGACATATCGAGCTGTGCAGAGTCAGGCACAGACTACTGCCACCCCGCAGTCCCTCCCTGCACCTACAGCTTGAAACATTGGGGTGAGGGCCAGAAAAAATGTGTTGCTAAGTTGTGAGGGCTTTGCAAGGCTCTGGGGAATTTCAAAACAGGTCAGGCCCCCTAAAGCCAAGTGCAATACAAATCTCCCAGACCCCAAATCGATGTTACTGACTTGTCAATGCCAGCAGAGGACAAGGCAGCTTTAGGGAAGCATGGATAGCCACGACCACATAGTGTCATCTCATTCTGGTATGAGCATGACCCAGAGGCAGTGCCTGGGTCTGTGCTGCCTGTGAAGGTGGAGTGTGTAGTACAGGAGGATGTGCAGCCCCTGCTCCACTTCCTCAGAGAATCTGGGAGCAGCACTGGTGTGTCTCTGCTGCAAGACAGGGTGACAGGCAGCAAGGGACTCTTGGGGACAATTCATTACATTGTCACAAAGTTGATTTATTGCCTTTCAGAGTGAAAGAAAAATAAAAAGCACGTATTATCAGGATCTCTTATGAGATGTCTTTCTTGCAGGATGTCTCCCCTATGTTGATGTTTATTGTCTTTGTAGACTGGGTTAGGATCATAATTTTGGTGACCTTCACAGTATTGCCTTAGGAGATGATAAAATAACTGGTCTTGATTCTATCACACTGGTCCATGCATTAAGTGCTATGCAGGCCCAGCTTTAGAATCACAGAATAGCTGGGGTCAGAAGGGATCTTTAAAGACCATTGCCACAATGAGCAGGGGCACTCCACACTAGCTCAAGTTACAGCTCCTCCCAGCTCTAGCTTGAATTTTTCCATTGATGGATGGGGCGGTCACAAAGATCTGACACCATTGTGGGCACCTTTGAACTCCTCCTGGCCATTGTCCTTCTCCTCCTCCCTGCAGCTGTCAGAGGCACAATTCCTTTGCCTTTCCAGCCAGCAGCTCACAATGACCAGGACCAGGGCTGCTATAGCACCTCAAAACAGCCACTGCTGCTGCACTGCTGAAGAGAGTGGGGCCTCCATGGTGCCCTTCTTCCCCTCAATCACCTGCAGCAGGCAAGTTACCTCATGATGCAGATACCCCTCACACTCTTCTATCTGTTTGGCTGTATCCATGTTGGTCTGTTCATGGTGCTCCAGTCTGAGGTGGATGGCCAGCAGAGCCAGGAAGAACACAAATCTGGGAGCCAAGGCCTGGTGGACAGAAAGGGTGGAAGGGAGCAGGGGGCTGGGGACACCCATGATGTCCCCAAAGCCAAAGCGTGGTGCCCACACTTACCACCACTGAGAGCCCTAAGCTCCTTTTCCTTCAGGCCGAAGTGCAATTCTGTGCCCTGTCCTGCCCTGAGGTGCTTACATTTCTTCTCATTAGAAATGCTCCCAACCCTATCCAGCCAGCATTCCTCTGCATGCACACTCCTGATCACCAGAATCCAGCTGTGGTGGGGCTGGGGCAGCCTGGCGATGTCACACTCCTGTTGTGACCTATCCACTTCACAGCCACCAGAGCTGCATCTCCCAGATGGCAAGCCCCACCCTTCATCTCCAGCCCTCAGTGGGTACTGGTCATCCTCACCCAGGAGGAAGGTCCCAGAGGATTCCTTGGCCAAGTGGGCAGAACTTCCAGAGCTGTAACTGAGAGTGACATGGGGACTGCAAGTGGATGCCCCTGGCTTACAGAGATGTGACTTTCTCTGGGCCAGGGGGGCTGACTCTGGACTGTTTTGCAAAGAAGCTATGAAATCTCAGGCAAGGACAAAACTATTCCCCACTCTCCTCCTCTGAGATACCTTCTGCTGGGGCACAACTTGGCCTTGTAAACCCTGGCAATCAAGCCAAACATCAATTGTATCCCCGGAACAAGTGGAAAGATCCTGTGATTCCCACCTCCAGCTACCTACTTGCTGGCTGGAAGGGCAAGCCCAAGCTCTGGAGGGGTTGGAACCCACATCTCACTGCTCCCAAGGGATTTCCCTGGTTCAGGAGAGCCCTCTGCACTCCATGCTGGAGTGCTCTGCTGTGAATTGTGCCTGTTACAAACAGGGCCTGTTTTCCATGACTTAATGAAACTCAGACCCCTCAGAAGCCCTCTCTGACCTTGCTGCATGTGTGCCAAGACTAGCATGGGTGCGGTGTTTCCGGCAGTTCAGCAGGTGCAGAACTCTACATCCGGTGCTCCTGTCCAAAGTCTTCTGGGGGCAGAAGGGTGCGTGTTGGGGTGTGGGTGTCAGTAAGTGGGCAGTGCCCTGAAGTGCCTTCCTGCGTCAATCTCGTTGAAGTGGGGTTGGACTGAAGTGGCAAGTGGACGGAACACAGACCCGCTGAGGGTGGGGCAGCCTGCACACCTGGCCATGCAAGGGCCACACTCACGGCGTGGCCAGGGGAGAATGCCAAGCTCCCCTGGGCACAGGGTGTGTCCCCACAGGATCGCCGGACATGCTGAGCCGGGAGGGACCCACAGGGACCATTGAGTCCAGCTCCTGCACAGGATCCCCCAGGGGTCACACCCTGTGCCTGAGAGCGCTCTCCAAATGCTGCCTGAGTGCTGCCAGGCCGGGCTGTGAGTCCTTCCTGGGGAGCGTGTCCCGGTGCCCGACACTCCCTGGATGGGCCTTTCCCGGTGCCCAACACTCCCAGGACGGGCCTTTCGCGGTGCCCGGCGCCCTCAGGACGGGCCTTTCCCGGTGTCCCACACCCTCAGGATGGGCCATTCCCGGTGTCCCACACTCTCAGGACGGGCCATTCCTCGTGTCCGACACCTCAGGACGGGCCTTTCCGAACTGTGCCAGGCCGGGCTGTGAGCCCTTCCCGGGGAGCGTGTCCCAGTGCCAGACACCCCAGGATGGGCCATTCCCGGTATCCAACACCCCAGGACTGCCCTTTCCCGGTGTCCCACACTCTCAGGACGGCCCTTTCCCGGTGTCCCACACTCTCAGGACGGGCCTTTCCCGGTATCCCACACCTCAGGACGGCCCTTTCCCGGTATCCCACACCTCAGGACGGGCCATTCCCGGTGTCCTGCACTCTCAGGACGGGCCATTCCCGGTGTCCCGCACTCTCAGGACGGGCCATTCCCGGTGTCCCACACTCTCAGGACGGCCCATTCCCGGTGTCCCACACTCTCAGGACGGGC
>JAHLSL010013733.1:12928829-12949413 GCA_025920805.1 Petroica traversi | reverse complement strand
TCGTGGGCGTGGCGGGGCGCTGGCACCGGCGCCGGTGCTGCCGCCGGAGCGATGGTGGTGCCGGCACTGATGGTGCTGGTAGCAGTTCGGATGCGATGGGCTCTGGTCCCAGCGCCTCAGCCCGATCGCTGCCGTCGGGACACGGCTGCTGGTGGCAGTGACGGTGCTGGCACAGCAGGGGCGTGACAGGAGTCCTGGTACCAGGATGGGTGTGACAGGGTGCTGGTGGCATCACGGGTGCGACAGGCATGTGACTGGTGCTGGCTGAGGCACCATTGTGGGTGCAGCAGGCACACCAGTGCTCATGCTGCTGCTGTTGTGGGCTCACTGGGGTCATCAGTGCTCATCCTGGTGCTGTTTTGGGCTCACTGGAGTTACCAGAATACATCCTGGTGCTGTTGTGGGCTCACTGGAGTTACCAGAATACATTCTGGGGCTGTTGTGGGCTCTCTGCAGTTACCAGAACACATCCTGGTGCTGTTTTGGGCTCTCTGCAGTTACCAGTGCTCATGCTGGTGCTGTTGTGGGCTCACTGGAGTTACCAGAACACATCCTGGTGCTGTTTTGGGCTCACTGGATTTACCAGAACATATCCTGGTGCTGTTTTAGGCTCACTGGAGTTACCAGAATACATTCTGGGGCTGTTGTGGGCTCACTGGAGTTACCAGAACACATCCTGGTGCTGTTGTGGGCTCACTGGAGTTGCCAGAACACATCCTGGTGCTGTTTTGGGCTCACCTGAGTTACCAGAACACATCCTGGTGCTGTTGCTTGCATGACGGGAATACCAAATTGTTTCTCTTAATGTCACAGCACAACGTGGACATGACCACACTGGAACTGGTAATGGCATGGATATGAGCCTGGCACAGGTGCTGGTACAGGAGGGGCCCTGGTGCCAGTTCTGGTGACCAGTGGGGCAGGAGTGCAGGCACAGCACAGCACACAGGCACCACCTGCCCAGTACCAGAATGGCACTGGAGCTGGCTGGAGAGTGGGCAAGGCTGGGACACTGCCAGTGCCAATCCCAGCATGGCAGGGCTCTGGCACAGCCCAGTGCCAACAAGCTCTGTCTCTTACAGGGCTTTCTTCTGGCTGGTGTCGCTGCTGCTCTCGTCCCTCATCTGGTTTATCGCAGTGAAAGCCAGCGACCCCCAGGATGAGCGGCTGCAGAAGGGGCTCCTGATTTTTGGGGTGATGTTCTCTGTGCTGCTGCAGGAGGCTTTCCGCTTCCTTTACTACAAGCTCCTCAGGTAATGGCATCTCCCCCTCTGTGCCAGCGCTGCTGGACAGTGTTCCCAGCTGTGGTGGTGCCACAATTTGCCTATGAGCTGTTAGACTGAGGGGAATGTCAAGTGTGTGCCAGTGCTTACTGAGAGCACATGGGTGGCACCTCTTTGGCTGTGTTGACCTTAGTGGGTCTCAGGTGGTGAGGCAGAGCAGACTAAAATCTGGAGGATCTGGTGCTCTGACCAGCCTGGGACACAGTCTGAGAGCAGCCTTGGCAGCTCCCAGCCTTCCTGATACTGTTGTTTTGGAGCACAGGAGTTTGTGCTGCCAGTGCTGCACCTTGTCCTTTGTATGCACGAACAGTGTACTGGGGCTGGGCAGGCAGACACGGGGAGATGTCCTTCATTCTCTCTGCTCTTCCTGGATGGAAGCTGGGAGAATGCCGGGGGGAGCCGTGTCAGCAGGCTCCATGCTCCCTGCGGCAGGGCACTGCCTGACGTGGGCAGGCAGAGGGTAGCAGAGCTCCACGGAGCAGCCTCTGACATAAACCCGCTGCATTTCCTTAGCCTTGCGGATCTCCAGTCCCAAGCGCCGCTGTTCTCTCCTGGCATCTTCCTCACCTGCCACACCTCTAGCTGGCACAAATTACGAAGCTTCTCCTCTCCCAGTTTCTGTCCACAAAGTGTTTTTCTAGCTCTTCGAGCTCTTCCCTGCACCTCCTCCATTGTTTGTCAACATCTTAGTTTAAGTGTGGAGATCAGGTACAGCCTCTCATGCCTGCAGTGGGGCTGCTTTCCATGTGGGGGTGCTGCTTGCCTTTCACCCAACATCCCGCTCACACCAGCCCTGCTCTGCTGGGCTGGCTGGCACCCACATTCCTCTGGGGAAAATCTTTCTGTGTGGCCTCACGTGCTTTTCACATGCCTGGTTTTTCGGGTGGTACAGTCACACCAGTGATCTCCGTGGTGGGTGTTGCTCGGGGAGGGGGAGGTTGTCAGGAAGGTGTTGTGGTGCAGAGTGAATACTGCACTGTGCCTCGGGAAGTGGCTTGGCTGTGGCTGGACTCCAGTGTGCTCTCACCCCACAGGAAGGCCATCGAGGGGCTGGTGGCCCTCAGTGAGGACGGCTGCTCCCCCATTTCCATTCAGCAAATGGCATATGGTGAGTGCTGTGCAGAGCAGAGAAGGGGGCAAGGCTGGGCAGGGATGAGCATGGTGCTGGGAGCAAAGGGAGATTTCTCATGCCAAAGCTGGCTAAGAGGTGCATGGGGTGGCCTTTGGGAGGCTCAGAGCTTAACAGTGTCCCTGTCCTGGCAGTGGCTGGCGTGGGCTTTGGTCTCATGAGCGGCGCCTTCTCCATGATCAATCTCCTGGCAGACGCGTTAGGGCCTGGCACTGTGGGCATCCATGGGGATTCACAGCTGTATTTCCTGACCTCAGGTGAGTAACTGGCACCCTTTGCTCACATCTCTGCCCCACCATAGAGGCAGCAGATGAGGCTCTGGAGTTTTCCCTCTTACGTTGTCTTGACCATGCTGCACCTTCTCCCACTTGAGCCCCTTATAGTTCCCTGTCACATCTCTCTGTGACCAACCCTTGCTGTTACCTGTGACTCTCTGTGCTCTTCTTTCCACATCTCCCACACTTGGTGTCTGACCCAGCATCTCCCAGTCCAGCCAAGCTGTTTCTCTATCCCGCTTCCCCAAGCCTGCAGGCCAGGTCAGGTGAGTGGTTTCCTGGTGACACTCTGCTTCTCCCTGCAGCTTTTATGACCATGGTGCTGATTTTCCTTCACACCTTCTGGGGGATCCTCTTCTTTCATGGCTGCGAGCACCGGCGCTGGTGGGAGATCGCAGCAGTCGTTATCATGCATCTCACTGTTTCGGGGTCGGTGAGTAACTGGGAGTAGGGCTCTCTGCTGGGACCTGTGTTCAGAGTACTGGTCCTGGTACTGGGAGGAAATAGCCTTTGGCACTAGCAAAGTAGCCAGCCCTTCACAAACCAAATCCTGGGGTTGATGCCGCCTGTCCCACTCCATTAGCTGAGGTGATGACACCGCCACACATCCTGTTCCTGTCCTTTCCTGCCTGCTCACCCTTCTCTTCTCGTGCCTCTCTTGCAGTCGTTTTGCAACCCCCTGTATGTGGGCAGCCTGGTGCCCTCCTACCTGCTGATGGCTGCTGCTGCTGCCTGGGCTTACCTACTCTCGGGGGGATCTGCGCAGAACCTGCGGCGCTTCCTGCTCTGTAAGTGCTGCTCCAGAATGGGGGTGGGGAACACTTTGGGTCTCATGGGGTACAGGTCTGGTGCTGGGGTGGCCAGAGGTTGTCCCAATGGCTCGAAGAAGGACATCAACCCCTTATCTCCCAGACTAGAGGAGCAGGTGATTTTAGAAACCACAGTCAGGTCCGTGTTGCCTCTCCTTCTCCTGGGAGAAGTGGGTGAAAACTCACTGCTTCTCTGCTTGGTTCCTGCAGGTTTACGGAGTGAAGCCAGCCCCCAGCCAGGATCCTGAGGCCCTGCAGGATGTTCCGGTCCCCAGCCACCCCTCCCCTCCCCTCCTATCCTGGCGGCAGGATTGGCCATCACCTTCTTTGCAATATCTTTTCTCCTGGACTGGGGGACCCCGGCCAGCCCTGGTGGGGCAGGCGCTGGGGTCCAGCTGTGGCAGCCAGCCGACCGGTGTGGCTGAGACTGGCTCACTCCAACGCCCCTTTGGGAGTCCCCATAAAACACCTCAGTTTTGGGGGACCCGACTTTGCTGGCCCTGCTGTGAGCTCAGCCCCAGTTAGCCTGCCTGTGACTGCCGGAGGCTCGAGCCCAAAGAAACCCATCGCTTCTCCCCCCGCTGCCACAGATGTGCTGCCCCCCTTGCCAGGGCAGGGGGTCCGCATTGCCTCCTCTCTGCAGGGTGGAGGAAGGGGCTTTGCAAAGTGCTGCCGTGCCCTGGGTCGTGGCTGACTGCTGTAGTGCTCCTTTCTCCACCTCTCTGCCCAATCCTGCTGCCCCAGGAGCCGCAGCCCTGGCAGGGCTGAGCTGGAATCGTGGTGCAACAGGGTGGTGCTTGGGGACCCACGGGTACTGACAGCATGTATGATGGGAGGAGGAGAGGGAAGAAGACAGTATCTGAAGGACCCAGTGGGTGTGGAGGGTGGTGGAGGGCTTGGGAGGAGCTGCAATGCCACAGCTGTTGCCGGCACAGATTTGGGAGGGGGTTCAAGGGACCATTCTAATGGATCATTGCCCTCTCCTGTTCTTGGGGATTTTCAGGCGGGTACCAGCCCTGGTTCTGTGCCACAGGGCTGGGAGGGAGAAACTGCCATCGGGCTGAAAAGGCAGTTTTATCCACAGTGGGCTTTTATACCAATAAAATTAAGTACCACAGACAAATGGAGGTGTGTGTGGCCATCAGTGCTGCCCTGTGGGATGGGTACAAGCAGTGGTAACAGTGGCTTGTGCTAGTATGGTTATAGAAGGGGGATGGTCTAGCAGTTGCAGGCCCCATTTGCCTGCAGGTCTTGCCCCTGCTCTGTCCATCCTAACAGTGTCTGGGCAATAGTTCTACAGCTTTGGGGTGGAGGCTGCTGAGGGCTGGAGACCAGCAGGTTCCTCCTCTCTCCCAGACAGGGCCAGTTTCTTTTGGTTTTGCCATGGCCATAAAGCTCTCTGGGACTTGACTCCTGCTCCACAGGAGCCAGCAGGAAAGGTGTGAGGTAGCCACGGGTCTAGGGTTGTTCTGGCTAATCTATCTGCGATAAAGCTGGAGGTGAGCTGGGTGGGGGCTGGCCAGCAAGCAAGCGGTGGCTCTGCCACCTTCAGCTCTGCCTTTCTTCGGCCCTACCAAGCCGCTGCTATGTTTTTCCAATGCTTTGCACAAATAAGAGGAGGAAGAAGTCCCAGAGTGATAGAGGGCAGGGCTGGGCTGTAGAAGAAGCCTTATGCTGCTTACTCTGGACCTCTGCCTGGTGCACAAAGGCTGATGCTGTCTTTGCTGATTGAGAAGGGGTACCTGCACACCCCTCTCCACTCTGAGTCCAGCTGAACCAGGGAGCTTTCTCCTGTCCCTTGACTTCCCACAAAAGCAGCAGAGACATCTGGTACCATGGGAAGATTTTACTTTTTTTTTTTTTTAATAGTTTTTACCCTTTTTTTATAACAAAAATATCTATTGGGGCCAAATGCTATCCCCAGACACTCCATGTGGGCATTCTGTGCAGCCAAGGCGTGCTGGAACACTGGTCTTCCTTGACCTGGGGTGGGAGTGAGAGGAGGTGGGGTGGCAGGCTGAGCCAGTGGGGCTGGGACTGCCACAGAGGTGTGGAGTTTACGCAGTGTTCTCGGTGCTGGCTGCCGTGTAGATGACCTTGGATTTGGTCGGTGAGTCCAGCCTGGTGGGGAAAGAAAGAGGGGGGGAGTGTTAGACCAGGCAGGGAGTCTTGTTGCCTGAAACGACCATTAAACCCTGTTCTCGTGCCCTGGGCCCATCCTGCCTCAGGTGCTTCCTCCCCGTTGCTCACCGTGCGTTCTGGCTGCGGTGCTTGTAGATGTACAGCAGGAAGGCCAGTGCTGTGACAGCAAAGAGCACCCCGAAGAGCACGGCCAGCACATCCCCTGCAAGCCAAGCACAGGTGTGTTACTCTGTGAGAGGTCTCCTGCCACTGCTGGCTGGGAAAGAGGAGGCAAGGAGCAGGCTAGTAGCCCAGGGGCAGAGGGGACGCAAAGGAGCAGCCTTGGCTGGGCATGCTTACCTGCATGAAATGAGCTGGAGTGTCCTTCTGCAAAGGAGACAAACACCAGAGGATGAGAACCAGCAGCATGGATGCTGGAGCAGCCCTTCAAACCCACCGTGGCTGCCTGCCCCCCAACTCAGCACACGGCTTGTGCAGAACCCCAATTCCCAGGCAGGTACACCCCCAGCCCACTTTCCCATGCTTTGTGCCAGCCCCTCACCTACCAGCTGCTGTTGACTCATCAGTTCCTGTAAAGAGAGACAACACAGTCAGGGGGTTGCCTTTGAAGTATTTGGGGAAGGAAGTCCCAAGCCTGCAAGCCTTTCAGCCCCACTTCCAAAGTAGAACTTCCCACCAGGCTCCCCATCACCCATGAGCAGGGGAGAGCTGCCTGCCACATCCCCAGCAGCTCACAGCACTTGCTGCAGGGAGCCCAGCCCTGACTCCCTGTCAGATGCATGAGGAAAGGGGAGAAAAAAGGGTCTCTGAACCACAGCCTCACTGAGCTCAGCCAGAAACTCCCTCACTGCTGTTGCTACAGCCTAGGAAGCAGGCAGGGTGCTGAGCACTGCAGCATCCCCTGGCAGCAGCAGACCCTTCAGGAGACCTCGGTGAGGCACTTGGGGTGAGCCCAGCAGGCAGCAGCTATGGAGATCTGCCTACAGTGAGATGGTCAGCAGCTCCCAGGGAGGAGGCAGCCAAAATTGTGGGTAAGGCACCTGGCATGGGGATGGCTTGGTGGCCCTACATGCTGGGAGGGAGTTGTGCTGGACAAATGTTTACCCAGCATAAAAGCATGGCTTTTAAAGAGCTGCATTATCATCTGTACATGGCTCAGGCATGGGACACAGAGTGGCACTATCTACAAGCTCTATCCAGCTAGATGGCTGCTGCAGGAAAGCTGCCACCTCCAACCAGCACCTGGGGACAGGAATGCTTGTCCCGAGCTGGGGGTGGCTGGCAAAAAGATCAACAAGCATGGGCACAGAAGGTGCAGCTGCAAGCAAAACAAGATGTGACCCCACAGCACTCCCTCTCAGTGCTCAGTGCCCTAGGGCTAAAGCAGGCAATTAGCACTGATGAGGGGAGAAACCCCCAGTAATCCTCTGCACACAAGGCAGAGGACCAGTAACCTCATCCATGACCTTGTCCTGGTACTTCAGGAACAAGAGCTTTGTGGCTTTGTTACAGTGGGGAGTTTTCTATAGAAATAGCAAAGAATGGAAAAAAAAGGTTGAGGCTGGGCTACTCCCCCCTTGCCCCAGCGCTGAGAGGTTTTGGAACAGCTGCAAGAAAGTAGTAAAAGAAAGGCTTGGAGGTAAATGGAAAATATGATAAAGTATCTAAGAGGTTTACCAAAGATAGAGCATGCCAGCCTAACCCGATATCCTTCTTTGATAAGTGATATTCTAGACAAAGAAAATGTGGTAGATTTTATCTCTCCCAGCTTCAGCGAAGCATTTGATGCAGTGCCACATGGGAAACTGCTAGCCAGGCCGAAGACCACAGTGATTAAAAGCCTGGAGCCATTACCAAGCAGGCTGCAGGTGGGACGGTGAGGGAAATGCCTTGCACCACTTTGTGATTATCAAGGCATTGCCCAGAGGCCTGGGACCAGCCCTGTGCTAGTTCCTATTAGTCACCTTCACAAAAGGTGTAGGAAATGCCATCAGAACAGAAAGGGAACAGGATGTTGAACAGAAAAACCCCAGTGACCTCAGGGAGAAGCAATGGGCAAAATTTCAGTGATGCAGAGCGATAGTCACACCTGAGGATTAATAGTGATTTCTGCTCATGCCTGGAAATCACCAACGCAAGAAAGGCCTTCAAGGAGAAATAGAGGGTGGGCAGACAGGGATCCCTCAGGCAGGGGACTGTGTGCCTGGCCAGGATGGCTATGAGACCCCACTGGCAGAGTGCAGCCTTCAGGAGGGGTCCCCAGCACTACCCTTCCCGCAGGATTTGGAGGAGGGATGTTCACTGCAAGCTTGTAGCTCTGGCAGCTCCTCTGAATTTATCTGTTGCATTTGGGATTGAGGTAGCTGTCTGGAGTGCTAGGACCTGCCTGTTTGCTCTTGACCATGTATCCCCTAGCCCTGCTACTGTTATGTCAGCAAGACTACAGATAAATAAGTTTCTAGAAACCAATCTTCCCCAGGCAGAGTGAAAGAAGTGCCGAGATGGGACTTTTCCGGTGCTGCCACACTTCCCTTGCGGGCAGGACGAACCCATGCAGATGCTGTGTGTCTGTAAGGGACACAAAGCACTGACTCCTGCTGCTGGCTCTGTCTCTGCATCCCTGCAGCTGGGAGCAGCCTGAGCACACTCACACACTCCTTACCAGGAGAGTGCTTCACTGAAGGGGCGGTCTGGAAACTCGCCAGCACCCGCCGCCCGTGCAGCCCCTGTGCTGGCCGGTAGTTGTTCTGCAGAAGTTTGTCCTCAGGGCTTCTCAGGCTCGAAACCAGCATGGACATCTGGAAGGAGAACAGTGTGAGCAGAGTGACACCCATCCTGCCCTGGCACAGGGCACCTGCACCACTTTACAGGGAGAGGCTGGGAAAAACTCAGTGGAAATCTCATTGCCCTGACTGACCTGGTGACGAGAGAGCAGCGTGGTCTGGTTGAAGATTGTCCATTTGACTGTCTCGTAGCAGGGAGGGGTGGTCAGAGAGCCATTATAGTGGAAGTAGAGTTTCAGGTTGGCAGGCAGCAGACCGGCAATGTTGAATCCGGGCACCAAGGTTTCTTGTCCTGGGAGAGGAAACATAATGGGAGTGAGAGTGGCACAAATCCCTTAGAGAACAACAGCATGAAGATCATGGGCAGTCCAGCACTGCCATGAACCACTGTAGCCACCAGAGGAAGAGCTGTTGGTTTGCCCTGGGGTAGAGGAAATCAGGGGGACTGCAGCTCTGCTGAGCAGTAGGTTTCTGTGCTGGGCTGCAGCCCCTGAGACAAAGCACGAGGTGAGACAGGGCCTTACCTACTTCTTGGATTTCAAACAGATGCTTAAGTATTTCATGGTAGTATGGGTTCTCCCCATGCCCAACCTGCAACACAGAGACCCCATGGTAAGAGCAAGGCCGGGGGCCAAAGGGAGACAAGACAGTGATGGCAGTGCCAGCAAGGAGGTATCACTCTTTGAGAGAGGCACCTGTCCCAGTGACCCCTTCATTCTTATCAGGGCTGGTCTGCCCTTTCTCTCCCCTTCTTTTGCACCTCTGCCAATCCCCAAAACTGTGTCTAACTCTACCCACAGCAGTCCCATCCTCCCCCTGCTGATCCATGGAACTCACCTCCAGAAAGGCTCCCAGGACAGCCAGACCATCTGGGTGAACCATTGCCTCTGTAAAGCTGTCATACTTGGTGTTGTAGTGGACCACATGGATCTGAAAGGGAAAAACGCAATCCCAATGCTAGATGGGCACCACTGGGAGATGCTCACTCCCTCAAGGCTCCAGCCTGCTGTTGCAAAGCCTGTGAGAGACTTGCACATGTGATGAGTACCCCTGCAGGGAAGGGGAAATGCTGGTGGGACCAAGAAAATCTGGCTGCAAAACAGCCAGGATGAAGTTCTGCCAGTAGGAACTTCCCTGGTCAGGAAGAGCAAATGAGCACTCTGTCCTGCATACCAGGGGCTAATACTGCAGAGCCAGGCTCAGTTTAAGGACAGCAGCTAGAGAAGGAGGGATAAAATCAGATGGGAGCTGGCAGAGCAAGAGGACAGTGTGTACAGAGTAAACAGTCCCCGTAGCTCCCAAAGCAGACTCACAGCCTCCAGGGAAGCTGGCTTCCACAGCCTGGGGACTGCCACAGCTCCTGCTCCATCAGCCCAGGACCAGCCTTCAGCATGAATCTGGCTGGGCACCAAAGCGTGTCCTCCTACACTGAACTCCAGGCGTACCCAGCATCCTGGCCAGGGGTTACAGCCACATCCAGTGACAACCAGAGCCATGGGCAAGGAGCAGGACAGCATTCCAGTGCCTTCCCTGCCATGCACTATGAGGGAAAAGATGCACCCAGCACCCCGAGGGCTCCTTACCTCAGCAGGAAAACGTCTCCCATTGATGGTGTGCTCCGAGCCAGGTCCTGACAGGGAGCCCCAGTGCAGGTGCAGCTGCACAGCTCGGTACTGCTGGGCATAGCCACCAGTGAGGGCCAGGGACTCGGGCAGCTCAAGGACAACTGTGGGGGCAGAAGGAAGAGGTCAGTAATAAGGCATAAAGCCCAGTCCAGGTACGCTAAGGAGGTGTCTCAAGGGAAACAGTCACTCTGGGCTTCTAAAAACTGGTCATTACAGAAAACCTTGCTTTCCATTTGTCATGAGGCTGTGGGCAAGCCTGCCAACGTGTCAGGGTTCAACTTCTGACTTTAGGTTGTAGGATACTGCTGTAAATACGTCAGCTTCAAAAATAGCTGTTATGAAAATGCTGGAAAGTGAAGAACCCCTCTGCAAAGACTCCCGGGGCCAGCTCCAAGCCAAATGTTATCCAACAATTTATTCAGTAAGTGAGAATAATATGAAGAGACCATGGTCAAAATTCACAGAGAAAGATACTGGCACTGTGGAGAATATCTGTGAGAGCAGGGCAGCTGGACAGAGAGCTGCAAGCCTTGGCGACCTGGGACCTTTCAAACAAAGCAGCCCGCAAGTGTCTGACAGCACTGGAGCTAGTGGCACAGAGGCATTAAATACTTTGAAAGCATTTAGAGCTAAAATTGTTGCCTCTTTGGATATCATAAATTCGTACTTTATTTTTTCTTCACTTTAATGTGGTTTATCCAGTGATTTTGGATGTCTGCAGCAAACTGGTAAATCTAAAACTGACTTACCTGGAATTGTGGCAAAAATATTGGGAGCATCCCTGGATGTTGAGAAAGGCTGTTCTATCCTTTTAAGCATTTTTTTCCTAATTTTTAGTGTAAGCACTTTTTCCTTTTTAGATGGGATGTCCCTTAGTAACATCACTAATGGGGTACAGATTTTGGATTAACCACGTAACAGGGCTGTGATGAGTCATTGGCCATCTCGAGTTCTTGCCACTGGGTTCAGAGATAGAAAGCTCAAACACAGGAAGTGAGAAACTGTTCCCTCCCTATGAATTTATCTGCTTTTACACTTCTTTTGTAGTGATAAACCATTGTTTTCCTTCCCATAACTACCTGAGTCATTTTCAGGCCCTCAAAAAAGCTTATATACCATATATACTTTGTTACCAACATGAGTAACTGTACAAATATCTTACCGGGCTTGCAACTTTTTATTTATTTATGGATTTCCATAAAGCAGACCAGTGTTTGCCACAATAAAAAAAAGACATCTTAAAAGCATTTGAGAAAGTACTTTCCCCCTCCCCAATGAAAATGCTCTCAGTGCTTTTCTAAACACCAAGCAACACCAGATGCCAGGGTGTCTAAAATAGCAACTACTGAGCTCAACTAGTTTAACTCTGCAGGCACATTAGGGCAGGAGGCCACAATATAGAGCTCTGTGCATGCAGCACGCAGCTGATCTGACCATACACAGCAAGCCTGACCTGTCAAGTTTGCTGTATACACAGGTCAGCTCCATCTCGTTGGCTACCAGGGCAAGGGGGTGCCTTATCACACCGTCAGCAAGTTCTTAAGTCCCTTTCTCCATAACCTTTTCCCAGTCCTTGGGGACTGGCAGACACCAGTGTGCCCAAAACATTCTGCCTCCTCCAAGAAAAAGCTGGTAGCAGCCAGGTCCAACCATCCTCAGCTGTGGACGGATGTGTTTTCCCTCCATATCTGGAAGACCGATACTAAAATAACGTGAGTTGCGTCCAGAAATTTACAAAAAAACATTCTACTATTGGAGAAGGGAAACAAAAGACTTAAAAAATGTCTTAAGATCTTGAGATAGAATCTTTGAGTACGGGCAAAGTAAGGTGGTCAAAGCTGTGCCCTAAAAGACAGATTAAGGTAGACTAAAGGCTAAATCACATCCAAAGGCTGATGAGTCCTTTGAAAGTGAAATGCAGGTGAGGAACTAGTGGCTGAAAATCTGCACCACAAACACCAGGGATACATTTTTAAAGAAAATAAGTGGACCGGAGGTAACAAATTCCTGGAGCCAGCTCCCAAAGGCTCTGAACATCTTGGGGCTTCTCACCTCATTCAGGAAAACACATGGGCCTGTAAAATTTCTACAGCCTGTTGCTTCCCTTTTGACCTAGAAGGCAACAGGGCTGCAGCCTGCAAGGCAATCCCCTTCCCAGAGCTGGGGGGAAGGGTATCAGAGAAGCCCAGCCCCACTGGGAGAGCCTGAGTGTCCTCTCCTTGTGCTCCAGCCCCTGCCCCCACCTGTGTGCCCATTGTTCTTCAGCTTGAGCTGCTTGTTGGCAGGCAGGCTGTAGCCAGAGAGCTGGATTGGCCGCAGGTCAGGGCTGAAGATGGCCTGAGCTGTGTCAACATTGATGGGTGACTGCTTGGTGCCCCCGCAGTCCAAGTAGTCCGAGCTCCAGTGCTTCAGTTCTGGTGCAGGAAGGAAGGGAGGGACGGTCAGTGAGATCTCCCAGGTGAGGAGACCTCTACAAAGAAGGTTTGGGGGTGCTGGAGAAGGGGACGGGCACAGGGAAGTAGCCATGCACATAAATTTAGTTTCCATGAAGTTCGTTTGGGAGCAGCTTTATGCCAACATGTGACTGAATGCAGCTGTATCAGGAAAGGTCTCAGAGCATGGTGAGCTGCCAGGAAAGTCTATTTTTGGGGTGTTTAGGAAGAGTGAAAGAAGATCATTTACAAATGGACTTGGCAAGCTGAGGAGCTGCTGCCCTGCAGCTCATCACACACTTGCTGCCTTGCACAGCCTGGCCTCCAGCAGGAATCACCCCAGTGCTGCTTGAGCAAGGTGCCTCAGTGCTCCTGGGCTCTGTGGCAAAGGGCCAGCTGACATGGCTGGGTTGGCTGTTGAAAAGGCCACCCCTCTCCAGTACCACAGCTGATGCCCCAGAAAGCCCCCTTAACCCTCACAGGGCTGCTTCCAGTGTGTCATGTGCCAGTGCAAAGCCAGGGTTGTCCCCAGGCCAACCCCTCACGGGACCCTTGTACAATGGAACTGGTTTTGGCATCTGAGCCAAACCCCAGAGTGATGGTGCAGTAGTGAGGGGTGCATCTGTCATAGCACTCTGGTGATGCCCATCATGGAGGTTGTGGAGAAGACCCCCAAACCTTGATGGGAGGCCAGGGCTGGGCAGGATGGGGAGGGAGGGTGACAGAGGGCAGAGGTGAAGACAAGCTAATCCCCGGGCTGGTCAAAGTCCCAGCATGGACTGCAAGCCCAGCCTGGGGAGAGCAGCCTTTTCCCCCACTTGGCACTGGGTCAGGGGAGCTCTCATTCGGGGAGGAACCCTTCCCTGAGGGGCATCCCCCCACACCCAAGGGGCTGGGAAAGCCCTCATTGGAGCTGCTGCTTCCTGGTGAAATCAGATCAACCCCTGGCTCTTCAGTCCATCCATGCCTGAGTGCGGGCACTGTGTCAGGGTCAGGCAGGAGGGAAGGGTGAGTCGTGGAGTGCGCACAGAAGCCCTGTAATCATTAACCACGGCTGGCTCAGGCCCAGGATCTGCTGGATAGTAGGAAAAACTAGAAGTAACTGCAGGGTATTTACCTTCATAGCTCCAGTGGCTGTGGCCTTGAAAAAAAAAGAAAAGAAAGAACCACATGAATGGAAGGGAAAGGTTGTCAGCAAACACACCTCTGCCAGGCAGCAGGTCTCCGGGTTCCCACTGCCTTCCATCCCCCCCACCTTTGCTTTCCCACTTCTCCCTCCATCTCGGCAAAGGGCAAGATCCCAGAGGGTTCTGCCTCATCAGAGCACGGCCAAATCCCTGCAGTTGTCAGTCAGAGGGAAAACCCCAGGGCTGACATTTTGTCGTCATCCTTAAAGACGAAAAATCAGAGATACTGGCTTCCATGACTGAGTAGCTGCACCAGCAGCTGCTGCAGAGCAGACAAAACCTCCCATTGCCCCAAGACAAGGCACTTCACAAGTGCAGCTCCCACACTCCATGAGGTGTTTGGGCAGCAAGATACACCGCACCATGCAGACACCATCCTCCCACCTGGGAAATCTGCCCTGGGACTAAGAGCAGAGGAAGAAAACAGCACCAAAACCTTCTCTTTACATCACTGTGTCCCTGTGGTGGGGATGGACTTTCACAGGAAAATGTGCCAGGCCAAATGCTCCCCTCCTGTCTCCAGCTGTAACTCATATGACCACACAAATGCCCACACAGAGCTGCATAAGGTCCTACCATGCAAAACCCTTTCCTCAGGAGAAGAGAGAGGGAGCATAGGGGATCCCATGCCAGGACCTCTGCATTTCTTGTGTCCCCCATGAGTCACACTGTGGCTACAGCAGGGCAAGGCATGACCTGATCTTCCACAGTTGGTGGTGTGTCCACTGTGCAGATCTAGAGGGGACAAAGTCCCCCTGGGAAGGTCCTGAGAGTACCCAGTACTCAGCAGGCTGTCCCTTGCACTGTCACTCTCCTCCAGAGCTGCCTGCAATGCCTGGATTCCTGACACATCACTGGACCTGTCCCTAGAAACGCACCAGACACTGACCAAACACCTTGGCTGTCACCACCCCTTCTAAACAACCAGCTCCAGGCAAAGGGATGTGGGGCTCAAATTTGCCCCAAGCAAGGAAACATGGCCAAAAAGAATTACGTGCCTGCTCTGACTGGCACAACAGGTAATTCATGGGCTCCTCCTCTGACTTGTCCTTACCAGCAAGATTGCCACTGCAAGCAGGCTGTTGGCACTTCCCAGCCCACGAGTGCAGGACGGGAAAGTGCCAGGACGGGACAGGTTTGAGGCAAAGCAGGGCATTCATACAGCAGCAATGACAAGGAGGAGCATTTAAGAGGTACAGTTGAGCCCCCGTACCATCTCTGTCCCTTGGTGGGGCCATTTGCCTGCCAGCCTCACCAGGATGCAGGAGGGTCTCAGCAGGAGCTGCTCCAGTCCCCCTTCCTGCCGCTGACAAGAGCTATCGACACCCACTTCTATTAATAGGAGTGGAATCCAGCTCAGCGGTGAGAAAGGAAGAGGCAAGCTTTCCCAGGCCCAGATGTCCCATGTAAGGCCCTAAGCCCAGCAGGATCCTGCCCTCCACTCAGCGAGGATCCAGGCATGGGCACTGTTGGGGGTCTTGGTGCATCTGCTGCTCAGGAGAGAGGATGACCCCAGCCAAACTGGGCTGGGGAGGGCTGAAGGGGGTTTAGGGGCACTGTGTGATGCCAAGATGGGAACAGATGTCAGGGTTCCTTCCAGCATGACTGGTGACCCACCTCTGTTGCATTTCTGATGATCAGGAGCAATGCTCAGGAATCTCTTGGGTATTCCCAAAGGCGTAGGAAGAAGGAGCAGCAAGAAGAGGGCAGGGCAAGCCTCAGCCACATGTGCAAGGACACGTGTGCCCCAGGACAGACTGCAGTGCCCTCTCCATGTCTGCTTATATGTCATGGCCCAGGGATGCACCCAGCTGTGCTACAACAAGCTGAGATTCATTTATCCTGCCCACCTTTCTCACACAAAGGATAACTGCTACCCAGACACTGACTGTGCACCAAAATCCAGAAAACATGGACCCTCTGCTGGAAACACCATACATATTCTCCCACTCTGCTCTCACTCTTCTACCCCTCCTGGCACTATGTCACATTGGGGCAGTCCTGGCACAGGTAAGGCATAACACTCCGGGGCTGGCATGTGGTGCCTTGGTTCACTCCACGTGCCTCAAAGGGCACAGCCTGCCCTGACACCCCACTTTTTGCTCACCTCCGGGGACTCTGCCTTGACAGAAAGCAGCTCAAACATCTCATCACGGATTGAGCAATAGCCCCATGCTGACACCTGCCCTGCTGTGTCAGCACTGTGCCAGTTACCTCAGGTTCCCACGTCTCCCAGCACACATCTGTTCCCACAGCCGAGGGGATTCTGGACCCTCCTTGCAGCCTCCTGCCAGCTCAGCTTGGCAGCTTGGGATACCCTGAAAGCTGTAGCTGCACCCAGGAGCCAGTTTAATCCACCTCAACACAACAGACTTCCCTAGGGATGTCTTGGCACCAGAACCGAAAGGATCCACGAGCTCTTATCCATCCACTGGAGACCCCTTGAGTGTAATTTCCCATCCCGTGGATCTGGGTGCAGTGACGGCACAGCCAGGCCACCCCCTCGGGCAGGCATCTCTCCAGCGCAGCAGAGCAGGGCTGGGCCCCCTTGGCACACGCACCGAGCGCTGCAGGAGAGCTCCGAGGCGAGCCCAGCCGGGACGCTGGGTCAGGCTCTCCGCATCAGCCCCTGCCCCGGCACGGCTCGGAGGAGCCCCGCACTAACCGCTCCGGTCCCTTCCACCTGGGGGCATTTGCAATCTCGCAGCCCTTTGCCGTGAACATTAACCCACTGCCCTGCCCAAACGTTGATTTGCATAATTCAGTCTGCCTCCCACACTTCCCGCCGAAGCACGTCTTCTCCTTCGAAAAGCTGTGTGATGCCTGGTCTCCCTTCTGCTGAGCTGCTGCCGCTCGCCACAAAATACGTGGCTGCACCTCGGCATCGGGTGCTGCATTCTCTGCATGCCCTGCCTTACCTCTGGGCAACCACTGCCCCGGCAGGGACTGCAAAGCGCTCCCAAAAACCTGGGGGGAAACAGCCCTGGTGATGCGATGCGCATACCGGGAGATAACGTGCAGAAAGAGGGTTCATCGCAGGGGTTTCAGCAGGAAAATACAGCAGGGTGCTGGCAGGAGCTGCCTGCCCCTCACGGATAAAACGACTCCGTGCTCAGCCCGCAGAGCCCCCCGCTTCACCTGAGCCCTCCGTGCCACCCGCTTTTCCCCAGCAGCCCGCGATCCAGCCAAGTTTCCCACGAGTTTCCCCCCTTCACACCCTCCCTTTGTGCTTTCTCCTGCTGTTCCTCGCTCCCACTCAGCCCTCCCATTCTGGGATACAGGCTTTGCTGCAAGTGCCAGCTCCCTTCCCTCCTTGACATCCAACACCATCCAACAACACTTTCCTGCCGAGTTCAGGCGCACGCTGCCATTACCAGCGTGCTGCTCCGCATGTCCTGCAGCCCGGGAGGAAGGGTAGGAGCAGCTTTTGGCAGCGTGAGCAGCCAGCTCAGCCACTGACTGCTGTGAATCCCACATAGGAAAGGCACTGATGCAGCAAGCTGCACCCAGGAGACCGAGGGCACACAGGGAGGGACTGTGCACCCAAAGGACTCAGGATCATGTGCACAGACCAGGAGGGAGCTCTCAGCAGAGCCAAACAATAAGGAAAGAGATTGGGGGTTTGCCCTATAGGTCTGCACCTCCCATCTGAGTTTTTCATATTTTAGGGTCTCTGCAGTCTGAGGCAGCTGCAGGGCTCCTGGCAGCACTGAAACACATGTGCAGATCACAGTGTGGATGCTGCCTGACAGAAACAGAGCCACTGGTGCTGTCTGCTCGCCTTGAACTCTAGAAGCTGGATGGCTGGTGTGTGGCAGGCAGGACAGCGGGATCACTTCTAGCTCTTCCATGCTGCTCCCTTATCGGCCGTGCACATGGTGCCCTGTGCTCAGCCACAGGGAGTGCTGGCTTTCTGCCAGAGCCTCCTCTTCCCACCGGGACCCAATCCTGAGCCACACCTGGCTCAAAGCCCCATGGGATGAGTTCATCTTGCAGATGCCAGGCCAGGACCACCTTGCTGTGCCATGTCTGTGGATCAGTCCCAGGTTATGGAGGGATCAGCGCAGTTCATGGGCCAGAAAAGAAGGAAAGTGGAGTGTTGCTCCCGAGGGTCAGTAAGCCAGGAGGTACCAGGACATGCAGAGATACACAGGGTGCAGGTCGCAAAGTAGGGACCAGCCACAGCAGCCAGGTCCCAGGCTACAAAACCCATCCAAACACCACGTCCCTTGAAAGCAATAACCTGATCACGGTGCCCAGTCTGTGCCACTGCACTCATGCTGCCCAAAGCTCCCCTGTTTGTGGCCATCATGGCACAGGCACAGGGTCTGGGCAGAGGGGTACATAACCTGAGCATCCTTCTACCAAGCCCCACAGGAAGTTTCTCTGTGGGAGGGCTGTGCCACCCCAGCCCCACCTCCTCCCTGGTTTCTCCATCCAGACACACCCTGGTGCAGCAGCACCTGTGTACTTTCAGCCCAGGCCACCCCATGCGCTGCCCACGGGGACACTGATCCCTCCCAAGCTTGGCTGCATTAAAGCCCCTTTGTGTTTATAAACTCTGACCCAGTGCAAGCCTTTGGGATCAGGCTTTAATCGGCCACTGGTAGCACAGGTCGCTGCAGGGATTGTTCTTTGTTCTCCTGGAGGAAGACTGCTTGGGCTGTGGAGCCCCAGACTGTGCCAACTCCCCCCGAGAGGGGCAAGGGTTTGGGTGGAGGAAGGCATAGGGCAGGCTTTACTCCAGGGCATGTTCCTGCTCCTTCTGAACCCAGCCGCCCCAGCAAGTGCTGGGGGAAACAGGAAACGATCAGAGTGCTGCAGAGAAAGAGCCATCCCAACAAAAGGGATAAAAATGGGGAAATCCCAGAGGGCAGATCAGTGCTTCGAACTGGGGAGAGATGAATGAGGAGTATTAAGCAAGCCAAATACATTCACTCGGAGGAAAAGGACATTGTAGAATGAGTAAGAAGAGGACACTGAGAGCAAGACTCATCTGAATAGGAGGGGGAGGAAACAAGGAAAGGGAGTTACTGTCTCCCAAAGACATGCTTAGCGTAGAATTTAAGTCTTTGGGCAAGCCAGAGCCTTCTCAGGGAGCAACCCCCTGGCCAATCCCTGAGCACGTGCCGAGTGCCCAGGGCTGGGGGCCACCAGCCCTACCTCATGCAGAAGCCTCGAGGAAGAGGGAACCAGCTCAACCCGGCAGAGGTGCTGAGACACGCAGCTCCTGGCGCCTGGCAGGAGCCTTGGAGGGTTCCAGCCACGACCTGCTTCTTGTGGGATTCCATCCAGACCTTCAGCCTCTACCACTGCTATAGCACGGGCTAACTTGCCTGTTCCCTACTGACCTCCTGGCCACCTCCTTTCCCTTCTCCATCCCAGCCCTTCCATCCCAAACCTCCTGTGGTGTCCAGCCCCTTGGCCAGCGCAGCACACCGGTATGCTGGACACCCAACACCCTCCCACCCTGTGGCCTGGGTTACTTAATCTCTGCGGCAAGAACCGTCTGCATCCCCATCTCTGTCCAGTGCTCAACCCCAAGAGTGGCTCTGGTAAGAAAAGTGATTCATTGCAACAATAAAAGCAGCTCCTGGCACCGGATAATTCCTGGTCCCTACCACAGGGCAGCTGTCCTGGCACAGGTCAGGGCAGCTCCTTACCGGAGACAAAATCAAGGACACACTATGAGGCTGAGCCCGGGAAACAAACCTGTGGGCAAAACGGGGACAAGGAGTGTGACCAGGGACAACAGCGTCCCAGTACAGCACTCAGCCCCAGGACAGCAAACCCACTGCACTCTCCCAAAATCTCTGCAGAGCGCTGGCAGCGCACTAGCCTCCAATCAGAAGAGGGACCAAGACCAAAGATCCAGGACTTTTTCTCTGAACCTGCAACTCTGAAAGCCCCCACACCACCAGCACGGCATCTCACGGGAGAGGAGGAGGGGCACACAACCCTGCAGCCCTGCGTTCTGTCACGTCCCCCGTCCCCCATCGTCAGCCGTGAGGCAGCCCCCTGCAACTCTGCGGCAGGGCCAGACCCACTTATTGCTGGGCCGCGGGGCGACAAGGTGGATGCAGGACAGCCCAGCCGGCATCCTGCGGGATAAAGGGGACCGGCCACCTCTCACCACGCCGGGGTGCAGGGTTGGAACCTCCGGGCGGTCCCCGGGAGCAAGCAGGGACTGCTTGGTGCACAACCGTTGTATCCCCAACTCAGGGAGCCCTGAACCCCTCAGTCGGAAGCAAGAGGGACTTAGTGAGGAAAAAGGGCTGCGGACAAAGCGAGGGCCCAGCCCCTGGGCAGGGGTCGGGCCAGCCGAGCCGCACGGGAGTTGGCGGGAGCAGGGACAAAGGCAGGGACGTGCTGGAGGGTGCAGCGCCCGCAGCTGGGCAATGCTGGGGGGACACATCTCCACAGGGACACCTCATCCCGGGGCGCACCTGGAGCCCTAACAAGGGTGCAGCAGGAGATACAGCAGCCCCCCTCCCCCAAACCAAGCAATGAGAGAACTCTCTGGCATTGGGGACAGCTCTCCGCAAAGCATCAGACATCCCAAATCCAGCCAACGCGCTCCACTCATCAAAGATCCCCAGCCCAGCAAGGGAGGGTAATCTGTGCATCAGGGCACCCCATGTATCAGAACCCCCAAACTCAGTACTGGGGCGCTGCACGCACCAGGGTGCTCAGGCACTGGCTATCCCAAACTAAGCTCTGAGGCGCCTCCTGCGCGGGGACCCCAAAGGCAGCAGCGTGGTGTCCCACGCCGCGTGGACCCCCGAGCACCGAGGGACCCCGCTCACCTTTCCCCGGGGAATGTGGGGTCTCCTCGCCGTGTTCCTGGTCGCTGTCGCTGTCGGAGCCGGCACGGCCCAGAGCGGGCAGGAGCAGGAGCGAGAGCAGGAGCGAGACCCGC